>SDVV010028542.1:0-11941 GCA_016164225.1 Gammarus roeselii | reverse complement strand
GATGCCTCCACGCCCTCCTCTGCTCTCCACTATAGGTGCCTCCACACGCTCCTCTGCTCTCCACTATAGATGCCTCCACACACTCCTCTGCTCTCCACTATAGATGCCACCAAACGCTCCTCTGCTCTCCATACTATGGATGCCTCCACACGCTCCTCTGCTCTCCACTATAGATGCCTCCACACCCTCCTCTGCTCTCCACTATGGAGTCCTCCACACGTTCCTTTGCTCTCCACTATGGATGCCTCCACACCCTCCTTTGCTCTCCACCATAGATGCCTCCACACCATCCTCTGCTCTTCACCATAGATGCCTCCACACCCTCCTCTGCTCTCCACCATAGATGCTTCCACACCCTCCTCTGCTCTCCACTATAGATGCCTCCACACCCTCCTCTGCTCTCCAGTATCGATGCGTCTGCACGCTTTTCTGCTCTCTACTTTGATACATCCCCACGCTTTTCTGCTCTCTTCTATTGATGTATCCATCCGCTCCTCTGTGCTCAACTATTGATGTATCCTCACGCCCTTCCGCTCTCTACTATTTATGTCTTTACGCGCTATTCTGTTCTCCTCCAATGCCGCCTTCACACGCTCCTCTGCCATCTTTGATACCGCTTCCTTCAACTGTCACCTTTGTTGCTCTATGCACGACCCCAATACGCCAAGTCACGGTTGCGGGCACTGTTTATGGAGCATATTCAGTCATTTCCAACCGTCTCCGTTGCTGCATCGGTCACTACCATCGTACGGCAACAGTCACGGTTGAGAGCGCTGTTTACGGAGCCTGCTCAGTAATGTCTATGACCAGCTCTATTGCCTCGTGTTTGTTGGTCCGGAAGACAACACGGCCGGCCGAGGGCAATTCTGAGGCTTAGCGTGACCTGGCACGGCGCATTACCATCGGCTATGGTTGGGAGATGGTCGGTGCTGAACAGCTGGAACGCTTCACACGGACTCGTTCGCGAAATGTAAATGGGAATGGTTGTGAGAAATGCTCACGGAAGCCCCAAGAACACTTTACACAAACTTGAATGTGCAATAAGAACAGGAATTGGCTTGCATTGTTCGGAAGATGCGGCCGGAATATTTACGTTTAGTTTTGGCTTCGTTGAAAATGATCAAGCTGATGAAAATGATTTCTTCCGGAAATGTGATTAATGAACTATGCACAGTGTTCACTGAGTCGGTACAAGCAACAAGTTGTTGCGAATCCCTTAATGCGCTGCATAGTATTAGAATTACTTTGACTGTTCAAAAAAAAATAGTTTGTGCAGTGCAAGTGGCTTTTTGTGTTCGTTAATGGGAAGAAATAGATGAAATGTATTACCCAATATTGGGAAGTTCAATCAGCTATTGTTCAAGCAGCAGTATCATCGGTAGGTATAGATTTGATTTGATTCGATTAGTCGATTAGTGCTCATGTCGAGTTGCTTAATTGAAAGAAGAAGGGGGGATAGTCAATGAAGCTTTAGAAATTCACCCACAAATGCTGGAAATACCCCTGGTAGTAGTGGGGTGGTAACCAGTAGGTACTGGTGATAGTGGCTCGACATGACCACATGTGTTCGATTTGTTTCCTAAATTTAATCTGATCTAATCTAATCTACCCAGGTCATTTGTGTGTCAGAAACATTCATATTTCAGGCGGTTGCATCTCAGATTGTCAAGCTCAATCAGTCACGCCCAACACTCAACGGATTCGTTCTTCTCAACTAGAGCTCAGAGGTTAGGGTCATAAGATCCCAACGAGATGTCGAGTATAGATAAAAGAAAGACACAGAACGTTCCTATATTGAAAATGTCGTAAAACTGAAAGTACCACCGTGTCAACAATGGGCCCTCAATAGAAGTTTGCCCATTTCCTCAATAATGGTCATCTCTATGTTGGGGGAGGGTCACACAATTTGTATGTTTTTCTACTCCCAGCCACAGCGGGTCCCACCCCGGATATGTGCTGTAGGATATACAGTAAGACTGTAAATTCTCCCCAATGCCTCGGCTACCGCACTAGAACAGAATACGCAATGAAGATGGAAATACAATTAGATTTTATTCCTTACTGACGGTTCGAGTAGCCCACTTTCCTAAACGCGGTTGCAATTCCCGGTCCGGCTAGCACGGTCCCTGCTTATGTTTGTTCCCGGCATTTGGTTTGCGGCAGCATGCAGCCTCTCTGGCTTACGAGAAGTTGGTTGATCTGTACATCACGTTAATAAGAGGAATCGGACTGAATAGGGTAATAATAAAACATATGTTCAGGAATAGTATTCGTACCCAGATTGATAATAATAAAACTTATAATCATGCTAATAATCGTTCCGGAAGGAATAATAATAATGATGGTGTTAATAATAATAATAATAACAATCATAGTAATAGCTATAATCACACGATGCGTTCCAAAATATCAACACTAAAAATAGTAATAACACTAATAATATTAACAATAATAATTAGAATCTCTTTGACGCTGAAGAGAGTCTTGTCGTACTCATTACAAATGTCTTCATACTAATAATAATAATGTTAATTGTTGTACCAACACAAATAAAATAATCACAATTTCTGTTAATCCCGGTAAAGCCGTGTCGTTCTCAACGGTGGTTATGACTCACGTAGGTCAGTGTTTGTCAAGTGCGTTTATAAAAGCATTCACGAATAGATAAAGGTCAACCTGTGGATAGATTGATCCATACCTTTCCGTGAGATCACGATCAGGAAAAAGTATTGCGTCATGGTCGTGGCTAACGACTGTTCCACAAGTTTCACCCGCTGTTCTCGGACGAATGTTGTGGTCGTTGTCGAAGTGACCGACAAGACGTCCATTTGTAAGTCTTTCTATGAATTTGAAGGCTTCCATGAACTGTCTCTCAGCTTTCGCTGCTCGAGGAGGTGAGGAAATGCTCATTGAGCTCATACTCGTTGCTGCGGTGGCGTGGCTACGGGACGAGTAGAGTAGCACGTTGCTGGATGCCTCAAAGTTTGGCTATGTTCTGTCTCATGTGTGGAAACCAATATTGGACTGCAGGTTGAAGGTTGGGAAGGTCAAGGGACTTTTAGAGCAGCAACACAATGTTCTTCGTTATGCGAACCAACAGAAGCCAACATTCAGATCCTCTATCTTGTAACTTTCTTCGACCTGCGCGTCCCATTTCAAGTCTCTCTGAGGACGCCCAATTCTCGCTGTTGGTCGACAGCAGAAGAATCACTTCCTACCATTGAGTAGCTGAAGCTGTCATTGTGACAACATGTGTACAGCGGAACATTTTTCAGTAGTAAAAGACATCTGTCGCACTTCAGATTATTCGAGGAGTGTTTCAAGATCTTTTTGAATCCTGTAGGTGTAGGTGTCTTGTTAAGGATTCCCTTAACAAGACACTTTTTAAAGCAGTTACAGTTACAGAGATAAACCTAATCATCTCAAAAATACTCAGCTGTCCGGGATTGTACGTCTTCTGTTGCCTGCGTGGCTTTGTGATTTCTTCCAGTATTTCGAGATGTCGGAGATGCCACAGTCGCGTCAACTCTTCTGTCCCTCCAAGTCGTTTCGAGACTCTCACAAAGTTACGGATTGCCTTTTTAATCGCAAGAAGTGTTCAAATTGAATATTTGCCTAACTGGTCCGGTTGATTTTTTTAAATCACGTCGTAGGGGTTGAGGATACATGTAATAAAATATCGTTAAAATAAATATTCTAACCTGCTTGTCATCATCGTTGACATTTGTTACTGCACATTTCACGGGACCCAGGTCAATATGACTGCCTCCACATGTTCCCACTCCTATCCCGTTGGGCCTCCTCAGATATCCGTCGCCACGATCTGAATCAGAATGCGAGAAATGTCCTCCCTTGACCGCATTAAAGGGCCGCATCAATAAGGCATGACCCACTCATGGCTTGTGTAATCCTTGATGAAGCCGTTTTAGGATGACGTTCCCTACTCTGAGAACCTCGTTAAGGCTTGAATCATAGTTTAATGAAGTAGCAGGATGCGTCGGGACACTAAACCAGTTTCTTACAATGTGTATGTTTCTACCGACTTGTTTACACCGAGCCTGGTGCAAGGATATAGCGCCATATCTGTGCACATTGGCTCTGTGGTGCCGCATGAGGGGTTATTGTGACAGTTAGTGAAGTTACATACACTAAGCCGAAATCCCCCAGGAAGGGGGGTGGCCGACGGCAAGGTGCAACACACTCTCACATGCTCACACAACTTAACCCTTTGGCGCTAATTGGTGACAAGATATCATGTTTGCAGACATAAAGAAATCTCATTGAGGCGTTGAGTGAGGCTTTTGGGCAACAAGGGATCAGCAACAGCTTTCGGGCAACAAGGGATCAGCAACATAGCTTGAACTGCCGGTTGGGTGTGATCTTGTGAGGGCATTATAGTAATGTATTGGAACAGTTTACCACGTCATATGTCGTCGAAGTAAATGCAAAGATATGAACACTATATCACGATTTAGATCTTCACATAAATAACAGGGATAGGGTTAGTCTAGTTGAGAAAAAAATCCTCTATCTGGAACAATAATCAACGTTTAAATTAGAACATTTCCAATTGCAGTGAATGGATCAACAAATACTCAACGTACTGCAGAGTCCTCGTACGTTTCTAGTAATCAATTGCAACGCTCGCTATGAGAATGAGTCTGGAGTAACATCTTTCTCAATTTATAAATTAGTAATAATTGCCTTCTCTGTGCGCGGAAGTTGGAGATGCCGTCGCAGCGCAACCATACATCGTACTCTCATTTGCACGTGGCCCGTTTATTTGCACTTCTGTTTTAACCGTAGGTGGGATTATGAGACGAGACAATAACAATGGGAGGTCATCCGTCCGGGAAAAACTCGATTTCCTCTCGAGGAGGATAACAAATTGTCTTCATGTTCATGAGATTGATAATCGTCTTCCGATTCGCTGTCGATAAATCCAGTAGGAGAACGCGTGTTCGACACACGGTAGGTTTGGGTGGGCTCCGATAAGTTGTTGAGAAACACGTTTCGATAAAGTCAGAAAAAAGAGAGATGCGTCTTTGCGGATGTGCAAGAAATTGAATCATTCATAAGTTCATGCCGGGTGTTGCAATAGTTTCCACTGAAATCACTGTAACGACTGTTTATTGGTAGTTGAAAAAATAGAAAACCTAAATGACCTCTTGCGGAGGTCATTCATGAATGATCGTTTGGTTACCAATATGGTGCGCTTCAACGTCAAACTCTTGTTGAATGTACCTCACAATATTGGTCAACCATATGTTATAGCTTGATGAGCGAAAAAATATTTATTAATGGTCGAGACATGAATGATTTTTGTCGGAATAATTAAATAGCGATTATCATATCTCTTCCTACTATGACTAAAGCCAGTCAAATGTGAACAAAGGATTACAAAATCATGGGACTGGAAATCGTAACGAAAACTACTTTATTGAGCACGCTGTAATAGAACATTTTCTTAATTATGAAGCAATTTGTCGGAGAAAAGTCTGCGTGGAGCAGATGGTATCTGTTATATCAGGTAACCCGACAGTTGGCGAACACAAATGAATAAATTCACCACCAGTTTGACATGTTGTAATTCAACCATGGCAAGTAGGAGGATCATCTCCGGTTCTCGAGTATATTAGAAGCTGTTTCAACATTTCCTACCCAATATCTTAGGAATTTGAAAAGGAATTTCTGCAGGCGTTGGTGACATAGAGCAACTTAAGCTTAGTTTGATAACAGTGTTACCGAATACAAAGACAAAACAACGCCAAGCAAATCTGCAGTATATATGTTGGTGAGGAAGTGAAAAATTGAATTATATTCTATCTACACGGTATTCCCGAGTAAAGAAAGTATTCGCGAAACGATGAGGAATTCATGTAGGAGTTCGTTGCATAGGAAAGTCGGTTAATGGTTCTATCGGCTTATAAATAACTGCATAAATATACTCGTGCATGGCATGCAAACCATACAGATATTATGGGAGGCAATTATTACTTACATTATAATGTGAAAGTCAAACCATTATTTGCTCACAAGAGCTCTATCCCTCAGCATTTTGATTTTACTCATAATTTGGCATGCTACCCCTGCTCAAATATTCATAGTCTATTTTCTGTATTTCTTATATTTTTCGATAAATCCAGCAACAAATGCAACACTTCGAATGAGACATGTGTTTGTGTCCTGGAATCGTGTAAGCGTATATTTACAATATTTTGATAATAAATCATTTGTACTAATAAATAATAGACACGATCGTTGATGTAGAAATGTTGACTAAGATACTCGTTTTAAATTTTTACTTCATTAATGCGTGTTTTCGAGAAATTCACCTATATTTTGGAGATAATAATCTTCTTTCAATATACTAACATAGAAGAAAAGGTTTGGAACAGATAAAGTGATACACATAAAACAGCATCTAATAATACTTCTAATCAAATTTTATTTCCAGATTATCAGAGAGACTTAAAAAGAAATACGAAACTCCACTAGAATCAAGACAGTATGGTAGCAACATGGAATTGTTAATTCATTCTTCGTTTTTAAATCAATCATATAATGCTACAGAACCGCAGCATTACAATTTCAGGCATAGGATTAATTGGCCGATAATATTCTTTTTCACAATCATATAACATCATTATCAATTATAATAAAACATTATTAATAGACTTCAGATACTACAATAAATACAGCAGTCATGTTGATTTGACCAGAGTGGTCATCATTCTAGCTATCCAACTGTGACTCGCAATAGGCAACAGTAAATTGCGGTCGTCGACTTGTTTAAACCACTCGTCTGAAATTCAAACAAAAAAAATAGAGTGATCATTTGTTGGTTATTGGAGTGGATGGATGATTATTCATTCTACAGATCATTAACACTTTATTGTAGTATTTTATCATTTCTTATTTCGTGCGCTCTATTATCTATTTGTACCTTTTTTATGGTGATCAATTTTGTAGTAGTTATATAATTATGTATTGTTAGACGCCAGCGGGGGCTCCAGGTGGACTATGCGGTGTGTTAGTTAGTCGAGTCTAACCTACGGTGGGAGAATTTGCACTCTCCCGGGCGCCCGATAAATGTCCGAGCACAGCTAGGCATTTTGATGGCTGAAAGGCGAATTAATGTTGCTGTTGATCTTAGAGAGTGAAACTCTTGGATGGCACAGTGCGTGGAGGGGACGGGCTAGTCGAGTCAGGGTGAGACGAGTGGAGACTTGCGAAGCGATGAGTCGAGACGAACCGAGCCTGGTTGAGACTAGGTGACCCGGGAGTGGGGGTACTCGCTGGACCCGCGGGACTCGAGGGACCCGGGGGTTTCGGGAACCGGGGGACTTGGAAGACCAGGAGGATTTGTGGGGACTCCCATGGACCATTCCGGGGCCTTTTGGAAACCCTTGGGACCCTTTGGGACTCCCTTGAAAAACTTTGGGACCCCCTGGAGGTCCTTCTGAGCCCTGGGACCCCTGCTTTCCCCTCCCCACGCTGTGAAACCCATACACAGAAAAATTGTATATAAGTGCAATGCTTGAGTAGAGCAATTTACCATTACAGTCCGTGGATTACTGGCTCAGAGGGCGAGGGTCGAGGCTGGTCGAGGTGCGTCGAGATCAGTCGAAACATGATGAGGCGAGTCGAGTTGGTCGCGACGAGCCGAGACTTTCCGAAATGATTCGAGACAAGCCGAGATGAGCTGAGACAAGGAGACCCGGGGAACTCGGGGGACCCGGGAGACTTGCGCTACCCTCCGGGATTCGTCTGGCTACTTTGAGACCCGAGACATGTCTGCCACCCCACTCCCACCCTAAAATGCTTGAGGATTTTTTTGCTATTACCGCCCACATGATTACTAGAGCAGAGGGGGAGAGCCGCGTCGGGGCTGGTGGAGGTTCGTCGAGATCAGTCGAAACATGTTGAGGCTAGTCGAGTTGGTCGCGACGAGACGAGACTGGCCGAAATGATTCGAGAGGAGCCGAGATGAGCAGAGACGAGGGGTCTCGAATGACCCGGGGAGCTCAGGAAGACATGGGGGACTTGGGTTACCCTCTGGGATTTGTCGGGTGGTGGTGGTCTAGGTCGTGTTGCGTTGCTGTTGGAGCAGACTTTGTCCGTGTAGCCGTAAGCCTTTTACTAGTCCCGACGATTCTACCTGTACGCACTAGCTTGCGTATGTATTACTCCTGAAGTTCCAGATGATTGGACGCGGAGGTCCGTTTTGTCTAAGCGTTTTTCTTATGCTCACCAGCGTAAGTCTGAATTTACTCAAATTTTTACATTTTTCTAACTTTAAAAGCGTTATTTTTCTTGCACACTTAGGCGTAAGAGCCTACTGGAATCCATGATCATCGAGCCCTACGGGGGAGCCTATTATGACTCGCGTTGATGCTCTGGTGGAACTGAGGATCAAATCAAATCGAATCCCATTCTCTTGTTTACTTGACGGATATTTGAGGATAAATTACTTTGCTGAACTGTGTAGTGTGATACATATCTGGGAGCGACAAATGTATAGGTGTAACGAATATTGAGTCCAATAACAGTTCTGCCTTATTGCTGTCACCGACCGACCACATGGTTTTGGGCCCAGTGACGGTTCTTTTTAATGTAAGCTGTGGCACTTGATATTTATCGCGTTGAAGTCACGTATAGCAACCTTTACATCATATAATTGTCAGATCTACAGAGGACCTCTATTGGTTCTCGTTCAAAAAATAGAACTGTCATTTCGGCACAAATACAAAGCAACTTATACATTATTGTGTGTGATCAATTTTGATCACATGGTAAAATAGGATCCTCTCGAGTGAAAAACACTGGTGACCTTGTTGAACATTAACCTTTAATATAATTCAAGTTGTAATTTTCTATTGTCACATGGAAACATTAATTCAAGCAAATACTATCATGCACCTTCTTTTGGCAGTGAATAGAGAGGGCCTCACAATAATGATAATTTCTTCCTTACAAGACATACAACTATTTGAAATGATAACCACAACAATACATTGCCTGGAAAACAAATTAACTAAAACGCTAAAGGCCAACCGAGTTATTAGATTTTGACGTGTGCTAGTACCTTGTACCTTGAACGTCGACAGAGCAGAACGCAAAAAAATTGTATATACAAATTATTCAATCTTCCGACACCCATCCCCATCAAGCGTTTACTTCGAGTTTTGACCTTTTTTTTATCTAATAGTTCAAAATCCAATTATCCACATCGGTTTGTTTAAAAAAAATATTCATACAAAAATCACAACACGGCATTTAACAGCGCAATCTGCTTCAGTTGATCCATAATCTTCAAATGAATTTGGAGATAGAGATAAGAGGCGTAAAACCGATCCTAAATAGGCTTGCTGGAGAGCCGAGGTTATGAATGCCATTTCTGGAACGGGAAGCGAAGGGCACAGTATACGATCCAGAAGTCGAGCCGTCTTTGATTTGCATTACATATAATTTAATCCATTTGACAGGCAAGTGATATTGATCAATTTTACAATTAAATGCCATTGACCACAGTCAAATTCAGGAGGTTGTTGTTCTAACATGAACGGAAACTCCCACCCAGCCCTCTTCTCTCCAACTCTGTTCCTTGTCGTCATTACCCCGGGACTGTTGACCTAATCCATTCAATTTGCGAGGTTGCATCCCTAGAGCGTCTTGTCTGCAGCAACAAACGTGGACGATGGTGGGAGAGAAGTGGCGAGGAGTGCACGTCCCAACGGGCTGGAACTGAACAGACTTCGAAGAGATTGGAGGTGCATGTAGCAATGGAAGCGCCTCCTGACAGGCTGGGACGAACCGACTTGGAACAGATGGAGGAGGTAGTAGCGATGTAAGTAGCTCTTGGCGGGCTTGAACTGAGCAGGCTTGAAAGAATTCGAGTGTGCTGGTGTCATCTTGCCTAGATGGGTCGAGTGTGCTGGTGTCTTCCTGTCCAGATGGGTCGAGTGTGCTGGTGTCTTCCTGTCCAGATGGGTCGAGTGTGCTGGTGTCTTCCTGTCCAGATGGGTAAGCGAACTTGAATTATTATTGCACGCACGATGATCCATTCGCTTGTTCCCCTGCTCATCCCAGAGGGGCCCCTTTCATAATACTTCCTCAGTCTCTCCGGACCACAACAGAAAGTCTCATAGTGAAGCAGATCCTCTAATGCTAGAGGGAAACTAATGTAGTGTTAGCAGCCAAGCTAATTGACTAATGGAATAATGCTCGTATGGCGGCCTGAGCCACTAGCACATAATGCGTTTAGCTGAACAAGGACGGGAGGGTTTATTGTCCCTCAAATGGAATCAGACACGATGACTTTTACGAGGTGGTCGATGGCTTTCCGAGGAATGATATACTGCATCATGTAGAGCCTAATGATGAATGATTCCTCTAACCCTTAGAACTTCTGAGGAATGAAATACTGCATCATGTAGAGCCTAATGATGAATGATTCCTCTGACCCTTAGAACTTCTGAGGAATGAAATACTGCATCATGCAGAGCCTTATGATGAATGATTCCTCTGACCCTTAGAACTTCTGAGGAATGAAATACTTAATCATGTAGAGCCTAATGATGAATGATTCCTCTGACCCTTAGAACTTCTGAGGAATGAAATACTTCATCATGTAGAGCCTTATGATGAATGATTCCTCTGACCCTTAGAACTTCTGAGGAATGAAATACTTAATCATGTAGAGACTAATGATGAATGATTCCTCTGACCCTTAGAACTTCTGAGGAATGAAATACTTCATCATATAGAGCCTAATGATGAAATATTCCTCTGACCCTTAGAACTTCTGAGGAATGAAATACTTCATCATATAGAGCCTAATGATGAAATATTCCTCTGACCCTTAGAACTTCGTCGCAATGCGACAATGAAAACTGGCCGTCCTCTCTCTTCTCTGGGGGCAAGAGGGGAGCAGCTGAGTGGGGGTCAGGCGTTAAGGTGGTGGAGCCTCGTTATGGCTCACAAGACCAAGTGCGGTGCTTCACACGGAATCAGAGCCATTTAGAGAGACGGCTGTTTATGGAAGAAATACTTCACAATCATTATCTCGGACGGCCCTGCATAATACTTCTCACGGTATAAAACATAATCTAGAGTAAAGTAAACCGATGTGTTTACAATCAGTTAATAAAATGCATAATTTAAAAGAGTTCATTAATATTTTTAGCTATTTTTAAAGTCGAAAATACGAATAGTAAAGCGTTCATCCGTGAATAAACATTATTTATCAGCAAAATCCGTGTCGCCAGAGCCGGTTCATTCAAAATCTCCAGTTTTCGTGTATTCCTATTTCCCGATGTTACTTCAATTCATTGAATAAAGCTGCAGTGTTCTTTCCAGTATATTCTTCCCTGAGAACTGTTTTGAGATGACAGAATTAACAGTTCATTTTCAGATATTAATAGCCTTGAATTAAATACAGGCAACCAAAATGGAAATCGCTCATCTCTTCATTAAAAAAAAGATCAAAAATAATATGTGAGTTCTGTTTGACGTCACTCGTATCACGAGGTGTTTCTATGTAAGTCGGCAGCTGCAACTTCCTCATTCTTCCGTTTACTTCGAGTCTTGATAGATGAGGTCACTTTACTCCTCACGGCGTCCAGATCGCTTTCGGGTAAATGGCACATGTGTTGTGTGTTAGTTGTTTATTCGCACAAAATCCTTAGTTGATTTGCACAAAATCGGGTGAACTGCACTCGTGTTAAGAGTTTATGTATTATATTCAACCATCAGTGACTAACATGTTATTGCAGTGAACCCCCACTGTCTGAATGATTAGGATAATTACTTAGTTAGGGTTTCGCTGAAGAATTATTGATTATTTTTTGGCATACCAACATTTTTCACGTCTAACGGAACCCTTGCAAACAAATACTAAACTAGGATACATTAAGCACGAAATGTAGCTATTGTATAT
>SDVV010028541.1:0-11942 GCA_016164225.1 Gammarus roeselii | reverse complement strand
ATACAACTATCTCAACTCTATGCCCTTTGATTCACTCTTCAAGAGCTAATAAAAGACGGCAATATTTCGTCATTCAACGACATGTAACCACCTCTCACATCGGCACTTAAAATATGACAGGCCAGGAATGTATTGCCCAGCACGACATGTACTCTGTGGCTCCCACTGGCCTGCACAGCATGTAATCGGTGGCTCCCATTGGCCTGCACTGCATGTACTCTGTGGCTCCCGTTGGCCTGCACGGCATCTACTCTGTGGCTCCCGTTGGCCTGCACGGCATATACTCTGTGGCTCCCGTTCTCCTGCACGGCATGTACTCTATGGCTCACATAACCAAACAGCCTCTGTTGCCCAAAGTTTTAGGCAAATAGTCAGAATTAGAATCTTTCACTAATTGTTTTCAACAAAATTCCTTCGTCTGATAACAATTATAAGTGTCATCGGAATATAGTGCAAAATGTATTGTGTACTTTAAACTCGCTTTGATGTTTATTGGTGGTGACACGTTTGGAAAAGGTTGTGCCTTCTGTTCAGTTATGAAAGCAAGATTCTATAACAGTTCATACTCTGTTATATGAATTAGTTACACGTTGCAATGAATTCTATAGGGTAAAAACAATATTATTTGATGGGCTAATCTGATCATTAAACCTATGTCTCGATTTCTTGTGTATAAATATTTCTGGATTGGATTGGTATGAAGAACGATTTTATTCATCCATTCACTGAGCACCAAGGTTCGGCTATGGAAGTAAGATACAGACTTCTTTCATACTCGGTCCCATTTTCTCTGTTACTCGTTGTTATGAACCCAATAAGGGGTACTAAATCTGATTAGATGGTCTTGGCATATCCTAACACGTATTTATGATATGTTTATAGTTATTTTATTTTTAGATCTAAGATTCATAAATAAAACCACGCCGCGTGTGTATGAATATTATTTGTGTTCATTTAGTTTTTGTATTGAGATGAAAAGATTGCCATACTGTTTGATTGATTTAATAAGGTTCTGAACTCCATTACACTTTCTGCACTCTACATTTCATCTCAATTTGCCATTTTTCCACACTTTCGACATGTGAGCCCAGATACTTGAAACACTTCACTCCCTGCCGATATCACAATAGATAACAATTAACAAAAACAAATTGGGATATAACATTTCAAAAGACATCATTGGATGCAAGTATTTGTACCTGTTTTCATCTAATAGATCGTTCCTGGATTGACCTTCATTTTGTAAACCGATGGCTCATGTTCTTTGAGAAATATTATATTAAATGTAATTCCAAAATATTACTCATATTGCATCCCCCAAAAAAAAAAGATCGCTTATAAATAAATACGACTCGATGGCCTACGGTGATACCCGTCGACGCGGGCCAATCACGCAGTGGCGCGTCGATCGCAGCGCGTAACTCCCCGAAACATTAAAAAATATATGGATCGAAACTTTGCTTGTGCATTTCCCATTGTAATTTTTAGTCTATTTGATATGTTGGCATTTTTGGTTTTCCTTCTAAAAATTAATGAACAGAAAAATAAGAAAATTCGGTTACGATTATATGTTTACATATTCTTATTTCATTAGAATTTATAAATAAAATTAGTCTGTATAATGTCGAAAGAATATTAAATTTTTTTTTATTATGTTATCGGACATGATGATTTTTCTTTGTGGTCCTCGATAACAAATAAAGATTATCAATTACTTATCGATAATTCTTCATTACATATTTCCACCCACAATGAATCCATTGATAAGGAATTGCATACAGTACGCGTCACGTAATGCGAGATATTTATTGTGATCAACAACACGACATAAGGCAACAACACGACATGATGCAACAACACGACATGAGGCAACAACACGACATGAGGCAGCAACACGACGTAAGGCAGCATCACGACATGAGGCAGGAACACGATATAAGGCAACAACACTACATAAGGCAACAACACAACACGAGGCAGCAACACGACGTAAGGCAGCATCACGACAAGAGGCAGGAACACGATATAAGGCAACAACATGACCTAAGGCAACAACACGACATAAGGCAAAAATACGACATAAGGCATCCTTATAACTTTTCAAAGTACAATTGCTAAATAAATTTATCAGATAAGTTTTCAGTCATGACGAGGTGACTGGGACCCAGCTGATGAAGGACCAATCACAGTAGGAACCGCCGTAAATTACTATCTCCAGGCTTCAATTCAGTAATTGCCGATCATTCCAAAAAGGAGTCGTACATCTCTCTGCTTCCTCGCCGAAGAAAATCCAATATATGATGGCAGCGAATAAAAAGATGAAACAACAATTATTTTCATTCTAAATATATAGTATAACTCGCGCAAGCTACAAAATTGGGACTCAAACAAGTTTAAGTTTCAATACTGGAGCCACGAACAACTTTCTGAGGATTGGTTAATGAAATTTACCGAGTATTCTTTCAACTTGTGGCTTTAGCTAAAAAAAAACGACAACTCAAATAATCCCAATGAAAAACCCATCATGAAAATGAATAACACACTCAGTTTCCTTTAGCTCAACGAGGCAGTTTACTAAGTTTCCTGTCAGAGCCCCTGTGGTGATCAGTCCCCTCGTCTGGTCTGATCTAATCAATTTCCTCCCTCTTTCTGGTTCGTGTAAAAAGGTTTAAACATAATTGCCTTGCAGATCTTTAATGAAGTTCATGGACATCGTTAAAGTTTGGTCTTCCTGTGCCAAAGTTAACGGGTCGCTCATCAAGTTTCTCAACGCATCAGAGGACGCCCGGCAGGGTTAAGGTCATTGCTTATAGATATAGAACGAATAGGGATTTATGAATAAAGCGGGAGTTGGTGATTGGTCAGCCCTTTTTAGGGAAGCGGGATGTTTGCAAAGATACGTGGGGCGGGACCTGGACAATATGAGAAACTGGGATACCGCAGACGTTGAAGGATGTGCTTCGGGCGACGTAAATGGTCAATATGACGAATTGATCGCTGCCAAATAGGGTCCAAATAATTGGTTGCTCGTCTTCATCGGTGAGGCGTAGTAAAAATATTACTGTTTTTATCAACGTTTTTATGTGCAGCCTGACTGTTGTCTTTTCTAGAGTAGCATGAATGATGGAGTAGCATGAATGATAGAGTAGCATGAATGATAGAGTAGCATGAATGATGGAGTAGCATGAATGATAGAGTAGCATGAATGATGGAGTAGCATGAATGATAGAGTAGCATGAAGGATAGAGTAGCATGAATGATGGAGTAGCATGAATGATAGAGTAGCATGAATGATGGAGTAGCATGAATGATAGAGTAGCATGAATGATGGAGTAGCATGAATGATAGAGCAGCATGAAGGATAGAGTAGCATGAATGATGGAGTAGCATGAATGATAGAGTAGCATGAATGATGGAGTAGCATGAATGATAGAGTAGCATGAATGATGGAGTAGCATTAATGATAGAGTAGCATGAATGATAATGTAGCATGAATGATAGTAACATCAAATGGTCAATATTTACTCGCTCAAAAATTGAATGTGAAAAGCACGAAGCTGAACATTCTTCAACGAGGGATTTTGTGACAGCGAATTTTTTCGTTGTTGCACGGTCTATTAAAGTTATTGCACCTCCAAACTGCACACCTAGGGAGATTATTATATTGATTTACTAAGAAATATCAACATAACGTATTGAATTCCTTGTCCGGGAAAAATATTAATAGCTTCATCAAATTTATTTTACTCTGTTCGACGGAACTTATTTTTCTACCTCTATATAAATTCACTAGAAAAATTTCATAACTGGTACAACTGATATAATGTTCAGGAAGTGCGACGAAACCTGAATGGCCTTTAAGAGGATTTTGCAGCATTTATACGATTTTTTTCGTAAGAATGGTGACAGAAATACAAGTTGGTTAACAAAAACGCATCCTAATTCAGTATTATGGATTATTAGGGTGACTCAAATGGGGAGAACATTTGGAAAACATAAAATTAAACTTTGAATGTCATTAGCACATTTTTAAGTGATGCTGGGGACACTGGTGACATCACGCTTATGCTCACATCGGTATAGCCAGCATAACTGGTCACATTTAGCCCTGTGGCATGGTTACTTATGGTAAAGTGATAGATGAGGGTGGTGGAAGGGGAGGAAGGAGAAAGGGGAGTATGAGAGGTGTGAGTGCGTTTTCAGGTAGGAGGAAGGATGGAAGATTGAGGATAGGGGAAGAGGTGATAGGAGAACAAGAGAGTGTGAGAGGTGGAAGTGCGTTCCCGGGTAAGAGGAAGGATGGACGATTGAGAATGGGGGAAGGGATGGAAGAAGGACAAGGGAGTGTGGTAGGTGGAAGAAAGACAGTGAAGGCGATTGAATCGAATGCGGTTAGTAGACAGACGGTGCCAGTGGAGTTTGGAGGAGAAACATGAGAATGGGTTAAGGCGAGGCCTAGAAGAATGTTGTAATGGAGTGGGGATCAATTAAGTATGCTGTGTTAAAATGGGGTACGATCCCTTGGTCACCTTTTCAGATATTCGAACCTCTTCTACACTCTTAACATTTTCTCAAACGTTGACTATGGCAGAATTCCATCTACCCGGAACAAAGGTTTGCCGAAAACATTTCATCATGTTCAGATCTTGTCGTACATCGATACCCTATTTACAGGAATTTTCTCCAAGCTCCTCGGTTATTTCGTAAGCACATCTTAATAGTAGCTCAATGATTTGTATACGGGAGTAAATTTATTTATTGTTTTGTACTTGGATACCAGCTGGAGGAGCACTGGCAAGGAAATTGCATTCCATCATCTACATCAAAACTGTCTCAAGCCCAATATCTTCTCTTGTCACACTCCACTGCCCCTAATCTACCCCAACTGTTGCCGACCGTCCCTCGCTCCTCTCCACCCTTACTCTCTGCCCCAGTGTCACCATACCCTCGGATTATCCTACTATGTTAAAAACGCAAAAGGATGAAGTGTGTTGTGGGGAGAGAGAAGAGGAACGTAGTAGCTAAGTAGGGAGAGCGTTTGGGCGACAAAAATGTGAGTGAACAAATGATGCTCTACAAAGTGTGATGAAGAGGGTGAGAAAGAGGGAGTCGGACATAGAGGAGGAGGCAGAAAAACACGTTTCACAAAATGGAGGGGGATTTGCCCTCCATGATATGATTTAAGAAATATCCGTCAACTTAAAGTTTTGCCACTCTTCACTCGCCAATGGCGTAGCAACAAATTCAATTGTCTCCGGGCGCCATCTATAATAACCCTTTTTGCCCGTCGCCAATGCTTTTATATGAAGGGGAAAATTCAAATTCTTATACACTTTTATGTTTTCCTGATAATTTTTTTGATTAAAAACATCTGCGTACACCGTAAATTTGTGTCTTCACGGATAATTTGGATCAATTCTTTTGTCAGCGTGAGCTGTTATGAAGATAACATTTGCAGCTGAGTTAAACTCACCATTAACCTACAGTACAGATAAGGGAATCGAATAGTATTACTTCTAAATTCTACCAATCGATGAACATTGTTGTTACTGTCAAGGCTACTCGATGGACATTGTTGTTACTGTCTAAATGACTCGATGGATATTGTTGTTACTGTCAAGGTTACTTGCAAGGAGGCACTTCATGATTAACATGCGCCTATCAACCGAAGCTGCACGGCACTCGGAAGGTCGAATACTTACTTGGAAGGTCGAATACTCACTTGGATTTTCTTCTCTGTTACCGCGGGGATCAAGTCACTGACTGGAATGGTAGACACGATCGTGTACTAGCATGAGGTGGCATCTGAATATACCTTATGCAAAGATACAGGCGGTGTTCACTTCAACACCGCCACGACGAAGCATAACACACCACCCCCTCTCCTCCGATGAGGATATGCAACCAGGTGGGTTCATGATTTTTTTCTATGGCCGGGTCTCCAGACGCCACTCTCGTACGCAGAGCCCCTCGATTAAGAGAGCCCGAAGGACTCATGTATGCTCACTCATGGGTGGCTCTTGTGCGGAATAGTGTTTGATAGCTAGATAGCTACGTGTTGTTTTCGTCTTCAAGGTACTCACTGGAAACCATCTAAGTTTTCTTCTTCCTTCCTCTGCAGAGTAGCTTATGATGGCATAACGCGTATGCTTAAACTACTGTCAGCGGAGGCTCGATAATCGAAGTTGGTCCCTCGATGCTAAAAGTGGGTCACTCGAAGCAAAAAGTTTGTTCACTAGACACTGAAAGTTGGTCACTCGATATGATACTCAAAGTAGGTCACTCGATACTAAAAGTTGGTCACTCGATACTAGAAGTTGGTCACTCGATACAAAAAGGGTGTGACTCGATGCCCGAATTTCAACTCAATACTCGAAGTTGGTGTCTTGATACTCGAGGTGACTTGATAATTGAGATTGGTGACTCGACATTAAAAATGATTGCTAAAACTCGTAGTTAGTCACTTGATACTCGACATTAAAGACTCATTTCTAGAATGTGGTGACTCGATATTCGAACTTGTTGACGTGATACTAGAAAATTTTCACTTGAAACTAAAAAATTCTCGATACTCTAGAAGGTTAACTCGAAACTCGAATTTATTACCTAGATACTGGACACTCAAAGTTCAGGAGTCAGACAAATCAAGAAGGGTATTTTAAAATGTTTGAGTTCCGTTAATAGTGCAAGAACTCCAAGGCTTCGTAACTAAAATATAAATACAGCAGAATCCAAAAGTTCACGTCGGGATGTTCTGAAGATACTGTTTGGTTCTCCAAAATCACGCAGAGAACTCGCCATTTTGCTGGAACAGCATACTCTTCATTCTTCATACAAAAAGTATTTCAAAATGCTATGGCTTTTAAATAATGATACATTTCGTCCCTTCAAGGCCATAAATGTAGGAACATGACCATATTCATTCATATATGAAGAATCATCACCATGCTCACATATTCGTTCAAACTGGGCAAACCATTACATTTTTGAACCAGTCCTATACAATTCCTTCATGAGGATCACGTTGTGAGTTTATGAGTACTTCTCTACAGTAATAAATGGGTGTGGTTCATTACCACACTCGAAGACGTGACATAAGCTCACGATTGTGCTCGGGATCACTGTGAAATTCATGTAGGAAATTTCGTTTTTATATCAATCAATGTTTGTTTTTCATGCTATATATAAGTATTGAAATTTATAGAAAGAAACTTGATATGATGTCTTGTTGAATGACGTCTAACATATTCGATGTGTCTTATTAACAATCAAATGAACGAGTTTTCCGAAGGCAACCAGTGCTACCTTGAAAATGTTTCTCTTTATTAATAAGTCAACCTTCCCCTCATTTATCACCGAAAATAATATTCCTAGTTGATTGGTATTGCAAGCTTAACCTCTCCTCTTAGTTGATTGGTATTGCAAGCTTAACCTCTCCTCTTAGTTGATTGGTATTGCAAGCTTATCCTCTCCTCTTAGTTGATTGTTTTTTGCAAGCTCAACCTCTCTTCTTAGTTGATTGGTATTGCAAGCTTAACCTTTCCTCTTACGCCTGTTGAAGTTATTTTCCTAGAATGACCTCATTTGAGCAGTGCATTTTTCGAGGCATCCTGCAACGAGATTGGACGAACGCGTTCCAGTTTTTATAGGTACCTGGAAACTCTGTCAGGCCTTGGTGATACAATCCATTATAAACGCATCATTTACGGGGATGAAATTTCAAAAGATTAAAAATTATGCTATTTGCACCGTCAGACAATCATCATAATGGACTAAATTTACAGGAATTTAATTTGAACGTTTCATCAATCTCGTCGATTTCCCAAGTGACTATCGTTAATTATTTTTTATCAGAAGATTTTTTTTTTATTCATGCCTCATTAGAAAAAAAATTATACTCCGAGAGTATTACGGCACATCCAGCAAATTAATTTTGAAACATTAAAAAAAAATCCGACGTTTAGTGCAACCGAAAACAGGTAATAAACTGTATTAAAAAAAATTCACATCGTATTTTCACATTGATGCAATTACAGACATGTTGTTTAATGATATATCAAAATATTGCTCTAACTATTAGACCTGTTCTTTTTAAAATGTTAAAGATCGCGTTGTACCAATCAAAATATCAAGTTAGAGCTGACTGTTGACTCCTTCACTTGAATAATTTCAACAAAATAAGAAGATGGAACTGGTCTCGTGTACCTAAAGGAGAAGATGTGACTGGTCTCGTGTACCAAAATGGGAAGATGTGACTGGTCTCGTGTACCAAAAGGAGAAGATGTGACTGGTCTCGTGTACCAAAAGGGGAATATGTGACTGGTCTCGTTTACTAATATGGGAAGATGTGACTGGTCTCGTGTACCAAAAAGGGAAGATGTGACTGGCTTCGTGTACCAAAAGTAGAAGGTGTGACTGGTCTCGTGCACCAAACGGGGAAGATGTGACTGGTCTAGTGTACCAAAAGGGGAAGATGTGACTGGTTCGTGTACCAAAAGAAGAAGATGTGACTGGTCTCGTGTACCAAAAGGGGAAGATGTGACTGATCTCGTGTACCAAAAGGGGAAGCTGTGACTGGTCTTGTGTACCAAAAGGGGAAGCTGTGACTGGTCTCGTGCACCAAAAGGGGAAGATGTGACTGGTCTCGTGTACCAAAAGGGGAAGATGTGACTGATCTCGTGCACCAAAAGGGGAAGATGTGACTGGTCTCGTATACCAAAAGGGGAAGATGTGACTGGTCTCGTGCACCAAAAGGGGAAGATGTGACTGGTCTCGTGTAAGATAAATGTCATGATGGAAGATGAAAGGAAATGTCGTGCGATGCGAGGTAAAAGATTGTTCGATAATCTGTAATTGAACCGTCAGCGAAGCAACGGTCGAATAATTGCAATGTACGAACGCCCGGTAATTGCGATAATCACGTATCGACATTTACAATGGTTCTGAAAATAGGGGGTTCTGAAATCTTCCTTCGTACACTCCAAATGTATGTCCACCCCTTTTGGCCGTTGACTAAAACCAATGTTTACATTTTTACTTGTTAAAATCAACAACACTTATAACCATCGATCTGAAGAAGAATCTTTTGCCTTTTGCCCAATAGTTTCAAATGACCTTCTGGACGGTATCTACTGTAACACAACAGAATCATGCAAATGGTGTTTATCAAGAAAAAGGGTCGGTACGAACTCATATCTTTACCCAAACCAGAAACTGGACCGCTCGGAAAGTCACATTCTGAGACCTCTCTGCCTCGGGATTACCGATTTTCGGTGTTGTGAGTCAACGAAAGCTGGCGGCTTTAAAACGTGGGAATAAATGTGGTGGAAAAGCAAGGGGATGATCATAAACCGTAGTTTGATGTAGAATCGAAGGCCAACAAGATCCACACAGCCTGGGTTTTGTAGCATCTTTCGACGGAAAATCGACACCAACTATTTAGAAACAACTGACAAAAACAAATGCTTATGGAAGACGTTGTATTGCTGCATAGCAAACATGGCGGCTACGTTATAGAAATAGTTAGAGCACACATATGCTTATTTTGAGTATTGAATATATTTTACAACCTTCGCGGGTGAAGATCATAGGTTTTTGCATTTATCGGCTCCGTAATGGATTAAATAAACACGTTTGTCGAAGTCGTACGGCTAACATGTTCATCTTGTACTTATCTTGTCGTTCGAGGATTCATTCGAGGATTGCATATGATTTACAATTCATCCTGCTTACTAATACTCTGCAACATATCCTGCTTACTAATACTCTGCAACACATCCTGCTTACTAATACTCTGCAACACATCCTGCTTACTAACACTCTGCCACACATTGTGTGAATGTGAATATTAGAATATTTTTATGTTATTTCTCAATGAACATTAATTGAGAATACGCTCTACTGTGAATCAGTAAAACATTGGTTTTCAAAACACATAATGTTCATGCATGATATCTGGACATCTCAACGAAAAGATCGTTATGAAAGGCTTCAATGTATAATTTTTGAACTAAGTTATGTTGAACATAAAGTTTAAAAAAATTGACTTGGCTCTTATGTTGTCACATCACAAAATTGATATATAATGTACCAGTGGCTACTTTTAACTTACCATGTTCAATTGTGTTTTATAACTAACTCTTTTCTCACTGCTTCATTTTCTCTCTTCTTTATGATAGCATGTATAAATAAATTGTATTCTTTTTTTTTCTTCCCTGATTATATTATTTACTCCCCGTTCACCATCGTATCTTAATTAGAGACTCCTTCACACAGCACCAATGATACCTCATGTTCAGTACGGAAAGCTCGTCCAATCGGGGCCGAAAGCGTTCCGAGAAATAGGTTCGGAGGAGTGTCATGTAAACCTGCATTGTGAGCCTACGAAATGCGAACATCTTAAGTTGTCTCTTCCCTCTTCCATAGAGTCAGTGGAAGGAATGATACCAAGGAGGATTGGGCTTTGAAGTTATTAAATCGAGGATGTCCACTGGGATTGTTTACGTTTTCCGTTGATGATATCTCCCTAACCTAATGATAATCGGGTTCTGACATGGTTTGCTATCGCGGAATTCATTAGTGTAGGAGAAAACATACCAACAGTTCCGTTGGGTGACTTATGTAACTAAACAATGAATTTATCATTGGGAAAACTTCAGTCCGCACCAAGATTCGAACCACGCGTCGCAGGATTACGAGTCCAATACGCAAGCCACTCTGCCATCCATCACTCCAAAAGTTGTTCATCAAGCTTTCTTGGGTATTGTACTGCTTAGGGTAGAACATCACTTCTTCTGTTTATCACCGTTATAAAGACTGCCTCGCTGTAATCGTAATAAGCAGAGGAATTGGTGGTCGACCCTAAACAATACAATGCCCGCAAAAGCTTCAGACACAACTTTTGCTGTGCTGGATGGCACAGTGGCATACGTACTGGACTCGTATTCCTGCGACGCGGGTTTGAATCTTGGTGGGGACGGAAGTTTTTCCAATGTTGAATTTACTGTTTGGTCATTTATTGCCATTAGAGTTGTTAGCAATGGACTCAGAAGCACGACATCCCTCAAACAATTCTGTGAGGAGGAGCGACGGGTGCTTTGATCTTTGAAGTGTTGCTTTGAAATGCGATTTTGAAGTGTTATTCTGATACAAAATCTATTCCAATCTGACGAACTGGTTGTAAAATTGATTTGATTGACTGCTGAGATGCACAATAATGTTCACGTACCGGAGTGGCAGGGCAATCAACAAATGCAAATAGAAGACTCTTTTTGGCCTTTGCAGTGTGTGTCTTCCTACATCAAAACACGAATGTTTACAGGGTACACATTTTAAATTAGAGTCAATAAAAATCCTTGCAAAGGCCAGATTTGTGAAAAATCGTATGCTCAGACTGAAGAAGTAAACAACAGTCCTTGCATTT
Source organism: Gammarus roeselii (assembly GCA_016164225.1). Lineage (NCBI taxonomy): Eukaryota > Metazoa > Arthropoda > Malacostraca > Amphipoda > Gammaridae > Gammarus > Gammarus roeselii. Next base: position 520 of record SDVV010028541.1, on the reverse strand, counting down.
TTGTGTTACTGTGAGAAAGAGGGAGGAAGTGAGGAGCAAGTTGAGTAATAAGTGATGCTAAATTATAATACTGCAACGGACAGTTCAAGGGATTACTCTACTTTTGGACGGCAATACTGCAACGGACAGTTCAGGGATTACTCTACTTTTGGACGGCAATACTGCAACGAACAGTTCAAGGGATTATTCTACTTTTGGACGGCAATCCTGCAACGGACAGTTCAAGGGATAACTCTACTTTGGACGGCAATACTGCAACGAACAGTTCAAGGGATTATTCTACTTTTGGACGGCAATCCTGCAACGGACAGTTCAAGGGATAACTCTACTTTGGACGGCAATACTGCAACGGACAGTTCAAGGGATTACTCTATTTTTGGACGGCAAAACTGCTACGGACAGTTCAAGGGATTACTCTACTATGGACGGCAATACTGCAACGGACAGTTCAAGGGATTACTCTACTATGGACGGCAATACTGCAACGGACAGTTCAAGGGATTACTCTACTATGGACGGC
>SDVV010028540.1:0-11942 GCA_016164225.1 Gammarus roeselii | reverse complement strand
TATATATACCTACATCCATATTGAAGGGTTATTGAAATCAAAACACGAAAAAGTGGTCTTTATTGCTCTGATGCTAAGTCAAATTTTTGCAGCATAGCGAGTAGTGCAAATTCTAAAAGAAATCGAGTATTTTTGGCTATTTATTCTCGGACGGTCAAAGCTATCGCAAAGCTGCTCCATTTAAAACATTAGATACATCCAAAAAAGCAAAATTTCTGCACGAGGCTACGGTATGAACGCTGAATCGGGCATTGATGAAAGGCAATCAGGCAATTTACCCGCGAGCTCAGAGAGCCTAATGAGTCACATTTTAGCTCCGTATGGCATCAAAGCCCAGTTGTGGACACCAGCTGTTCCTAAGCCTCCACCCATCAGCATATTTCCTCTGGGCTGTATTTTGCAATGTGACAGGGCATTAAATGTGACACCGTCATGGATGAGAAATATTCAATGCGATTCATTTGCCTGATCGTGCGTCGTCTCAAGCTCCTCCGTCAAATTAATCACCTCCAGAACAAATGTAATGCACATTTTGAGTGTTTACTTATCTGTTTGGGACGGTGATGAAGGCCCATTAACAGACACGCATCATGAGATAACTTTCCCACGAGAGGGCGCATTTTGCAAGGAAATAGAGAGGTTGTTCCGTTGGCGGTAATTTGCTTCCTCACTAGCGAGGAGTGAACTTTTGAGACCAAAGCCTTTTCTAATGATCAATAAGTGGTAGTAAATAACAGTCTCTGTTACTGTGTTATATAATGAACGCAAGCATAAGAATATTCCTAATTACAGTGTCTGGTACTGTGCTATAAATTGAACGAATGTGTAAGGGAATTCCTAATTACAAACTCCGGCTCTGCGTTACATAATGAACGCGGGCGTAAAGGAACTGCGATATATAATGAACGAGCGCAAAGGAACTGGGATAAATAATGAACGAAGCGTAAAGGAACTGCGATATACAATGAACGAAGAGTAACGGTGTTCCATAAAATAATTACATGCTTTGATTGTTATTAGCAAATTCAGCAGCGATATCTTTTCATCCAGAAGTAAACTCTCAAAAACTCCAATTCATATTTATTCCAGCCATACAATTATTACTGGAAGCAATCGTACGGACAGACACTCTAATATTACTGAGTTTCCTAGATTATTCAACATAGTTTAATGACGAATTCTTCATTCATCTTCTCGATGGATGGCGGCTACTTGACATTTTAGTAATCAGTGTCCTCACATTGAATCTGGTAATAAGGAATATAAACAGGTAGACTAACTTCGTATTTGTGTAAGCTATTGATAAGTTAAAGTCCTACACACTTTGTAATCTATGAGACAAATCACAATGTTTATGAGTCTTTGGTATGCGCTCTGAGTCATTCAAACGAATCGCATGATGGAAACCCTTCTTATGATACGACCCATTGTTATAACAGGACTATCCCAATTATTAAACAATGTTCTACATCTTATTATATTGCAAAATAAGGTTCAATGTCATTAGGTAATGAATGTATGACTCATCATTTTAAATCCCCCATATTTCAAATTACATTTCAAAATCACACATTCAGCACTCTTTTGGCTAAATAAATTTTTGCTAATATTCATTTAGCATAAATTTGTCAGTTGAATGATGTGCTTAATGACCATAATAAGTCAAATGAATATGCCTGAACATCACATTCGTTGATCCATTAATTTACAAACGCATCAAAACCAACAACGGTTGCCAGGTGTAGCCCCAGCTACGGTCGCCAGGTGTAGCCCCAGCTACGGTCGCCAGGTGTAGCCCCAGCTACGGTCGCCAGGTGTAGCCCCAGCTATGGTCGCCAGGTGTAGCCCCAGCTATGGTCGCCAGGTGTAGCCCCAGCTATGGTCGCCAGGTGTAGCCCCAGCTATGATTGTCAGGTGTTGCCCCAGCTATTGTCATCAGGTGTAGCCCCAGCTACGGTCGTCAGGTGTAGCCCCAGCTATGGTCGCCAGGTGTAGCCCCAGCTATGGTCGCCAGGTGTAGCCCCAGCTATGGTCGCCAGGTGTAGCCCCAGCTATGGTCGCAAGGTGTAGCCCAGCTATGGTCGCCTGGTGTAGCCACCATTTGGCTTTCTCGCCGCGCGTCCTGGAATTAGCTTTGAAATAAAAGCGTCGTCTTTAACAGAGGATCTGGCAATTGTCACCCGAAGATTCATTTTCAGTAAAGCTCAAAAAATATGAGAGTAATTCTGGAACAGTTTTTATGCAAACTTCATGTCAAAAGCTGGGCGCAGGCTGAGGGAACAGTTGATTCACTTGCCTTATTTACTAATAGAATTATGCTTCTTTCCAATGAGCTCCATTTTTTCTGTGCCTCAAATGGTTCGCTATTCTCCCTGCCTGGACTGCTCCACTCACTCGCCAGGTTGACCCACAAACAGAAGTTGTCAAACATAATCCGGTGAGTTCTGATTGAGAGGCTTCATTAAGTACAAGACTTACGATTTCCAGAAGCAAAACCTTTAGACACTAGAGAAACAGACCAGGAACGTGTGAGCTTTCGTTACCCCTAATCGTTTCGCAATGTAGATGAGGATGGCGATGAACGGTGACTCGGTATATTCGAAAAATGCGGTGCCTATGTTGAAGCCAACTGGGAACTTTTCAATCCATTTTTGAAGCAAAAGTTTGGTGTCACTATTAAGCACATAAATCGTGACCCAGCAACCAAGGAATCAACACCATCGGAAAAAGGCTCAGCTACTTTGAAAACACGTGGACAGAGGACAATGTTAGCATATAATAGAATTATAACTTTTCAGAATAGTTTCCGTGCCGTATTCCATTCAATAGTTTAGTTGACTCATATGTTCCGGTGTAACTTTTGATTCATCAAACGAATTCCGCTCAGCTTGCAAATACATAGAAAAGTATATACGTGTAATTCACTATAGTTTGTGATTATTCAAACAATTTAAAATAACATTAATACTGCGGTATCTATTAAGATTCAATTGATATGTGATTAAAACACTTCTGAGTACCCACCCGCCCACCTCACATGTACATCACCACACTCTAGATAAGATTAGATTATTCGATTTTGTGGAATGTTCTGGTAGAAAAATTTGATATCCAATTTTACAACGCTTATCATTTTTTTTCATTCCGATTCTTCAACTTCTGCTCAATAATAAATTCTCAACAATTCGTCTTATGCACATTGTGAAATATTTATAAACTCATATTTTTGCGTTGAACACTCTGAATCGCTATTTTATTTATTTAGTATGGTTTTTAATGGCAAACTGAACACCTCCGAATTTAGCTTCTAGTAAATAAACAAAGGCAGAAACTGCTCCAAGTCATCGACTATTGCAACTTCAATGGACTACGGTCATGGTCAATTAAGCTCAACACTGGAGCAATGTTGGCTTCCCAATTGCAAGAGAACTGGCCCGATATTGCGAAAGCCATTACTTCAGTGGACGGCAACTTAACTGCTCTTGATATCATCAATCCCGTACAGGGCGTTAATTGTATCCTGTACGAACTGAAACTGTTGCACGTAATTGATGATATTTTGAACTGTTTACAAAAAGGCATTCACATATTTCCAGCAAATAATTATATTTCAAGTGTCTTAGTGGAAGGCATTCACGTACTTAAAGCAGATGATATTTCGAGGGCATCACTAAAAGCCATTCCCATACTTCCAGCAGGAAATTGACGAACTTAACTGGACGTGCCCCGCAATCATACAATTTTGAACTACGACCATGCGATTTACACGCTCAGATTCCTGCAATTCATTAGATTGGATTTTGTACATATGTGACATTTTTTAAATTGAAATAAATATCAACAGGAGTGCGGGTTTTGTTCACATTTCGTACTATCTGGTATCATTAATAGTATCAAATAGTATATGGAATATTGCATCAATATGATATTATTGGAATCTATCTGAAACTGTTATCCCATTACTGTGTACTAACATTCATTCTATTTTAACGGATGATTTTTTTTCAATCCAAAATAAACCATATCTAAGAAAAGTCTCACTCTGTATCACTGTTCAGTAATTCGCTCTGTTTATAGCTAGTGTTAGAATCCGACAACAGGCTCACATTCCAAATCCTCGGGCTTGCAAGTACGACCTAGCTTTTAGTCACTACCCTGTGATGACGCAGCAGATCATGCAACGGGTCTGAAAGGTTACTTGCATGGTCTGTCTCGGTCGATCTCGTGCTTGACCTCAGGCAATCATTGATCGTAAACTGTTACGTGCCTGGTCAGTCGTGATTGCTCTCGTGCTTACGTCACAACAGCGTCAAACTGTTTCTCAGACCGCCATCGATCGTAAACACAATAGGTGGCGTTTCGTCGCTCGGGAATACACATGAGGCTTTGATGCCGCTGATGAGGTGAGTCATTTCCTGCCTTGCCAGCTGTTGCACCACATTCAGCAAGATGTCACGACTACTCGTATGGCCGCACAGCAAAGCTTGGACCAGAAAGGTCTAAGCACTCCAAATTTTCAAACAGAGGTAATGCTCTACTGTTCACTGCCACGTGTGAAAACAACCAATACGATGGGTTGTTTATTCAGGTTTCCAGTGGGTTTCCGTTAGGAATAAATAGCTAGCAGTGTTATTGAATAAATAGCCAGAAGCGTTGATGAACTAGAAGCTATTCGATTCTTTGATAATAGCACTAAGGTCAATTGTCCACCATCGATATCGATTGCTTATGATTTCGTAAGACTAAGCAAGGAATGTTAACAGTTAACATTTCTGTTTGGAACAGATTAAGAGATTCAGTTGGGTTATCGCTAAGGTGGGAGTAGGAACACTTAATTACTGGATTTTCTGGGAAATGCGTCTATTATTTTAGTGAAGTCAAGCTTATCATTTAACAAAATCTAGATTGAAATCCTGAATCCTCATCCGCCTCGCTACTCTTAATTATCTCAACTCAACGCGTGGTTTGAATCAGGTAGAACCTTAAACGTTTGTATGTTAGTAATACGGTAAGACGATGTTATAACGATAAGCAGAAGTCACCGTCACATATTGATTAATTGTATCAGTAACCTCATCAGCCAGTCGAGCATGTTCGAATGTTCATTGCTGATAGGCGGAACTGTTTGCTGATATCATTGAGTAACCAGTGGAACGATCGAGTAAATGTTAATTGAAATACATCCCTTGTCGTCACCTTGTCCATGCATCTCACCTTCTGCCATCGAACGACAAACATACGTTCTTTCAATTTGGTATGCGTTGCCTTTCCCAATTGTTTGAAATAGCATAATTCAAGTGTGAGGGAGCCACGATCCTACAGCCTTTTTTCCAAACTCATGACACGTCGACCGATTTCGTGACATCCCGAAAAAAAAATCCGAAGTCACCAGAATGCGCCGTCGTCTATTGCTCCGTATTGTTGAAAACAGCAAACAAAGAAGTGGGACTCGGATTTTTCTTCAATTCATCACCCACCAGCCTAATTTTTGCCTATCTGATTGTGAAGGCCTTGACTGACCAAAGCCTGACACAGATGTAGAGATGTACCTTAAAAAATAGAGGACGGTATGCGCGGTACACTTTATATATAACCAGTTCGGTTTTCCTAGATAAATTCAATTTTTTTCGGTCTAAGTCCTTTCTTCAATAACATCAACAAGGAATACAAAACAACTTGCTGGATGAGGACGCGCAATGATATTAGGATTCAGCTACTTGCGCTCCATCAAGCAGGCAAAATTGAATTATTCCCATTATCGAGTGAATTCTACGCCGAATACAGGATTGTGTGCTTGTCGCTTCCGTAATTGAGTTTTGTATCTCACACTGCACAATTACGCAGTTTTAAGGTTGTACAACTGCACAGATACGCTACAGATAAATGTTCCACTAATTTAATTTGATGAAGTAAATTATTGCTCTACAAATAAAATTACATTGTCTGATACCGTTTGTTCAGATGAGTAGAGTTAGAGTGTAGAGCTATACGATTGTTTGAAATATTATATCGTTTACACTATTTCATTTTTTGATCAGGTATACAATTCTTATGCAACAATGTTAACAAAATAATTATCTATTCACTCTATAAATGTCGTAATTGTATCAGGAAAAAACATTTGCAAACAGCCTATTTGAAAATCATTCATCTATCAATAGTTGAATTAAGTTTCATAAATAACGGCATCACATCAATGATTCATGCGAACAACGATTGCGACTTCCGTGTTGCGTACGGAACGATGTTTCGCAGTGTTCCGTTAGACTTGTCAACAATGCCATCAGGCATTTTGCCAGGATTCGAATTATTGTAATGATTTATAACACATGTAACTAATATTCTTTGCTAAAATTAAATAAAAACAGGAGTATATACTGATATTTCATTGGCAATATCAAACCATCAAACTCATTGTATTCGGCAGGAAGCATCAGAATGGGAAGCTGCTAAGTGGTGGTCTCGTCATCGATGGTATCTTCAGAGACTCAGCCAAGGGAGGACGGGACGTCGAACTCTCTACCATCACCGTCACATCTCATGAGTTTTCCCGACAAAACACCTGACGAGCCTACCTGACGAAATACTGGTCCACTTCTTCAGTTTCCTTCCCCTGCCGGGCATCTGCAATAACGCTCGCCGAGTCTGCTCAAGGTGGCTGCACATCGGGTGGGACTACGCTGTATATAGAACCATTACTCTCACGGACGATATGATACCTATGAAAAATTGGGACATTGAACGGAGTACTTTGTTTTCAATCGTACAAAAAGCCGTGAAATTAACATCATTTAACTGTTACCCTCATAATACAAGGAATTCGAATCTTTTATTAGAAGCAGTAGCCAAATTTTGTCCGGACATTCAGCATCTTTCAGTTCCACGAGTGGGTGTGACACAAGAAGCTATGCAATCTTTGTTGGTAAACGGTCCGACTTTATCTACCCTCAACATCCGTGTACGTTCTCTTGCAAACTGTGGTGATTTACCAAATTTAAAATATCTTCGAGTTCTAAAATTGCAGTTCAATCGTTTCAGATCCATAGAGGTGATGACCGAAGATAGATGTGAATTGTTTCGCAACATTATGAACGGTTGTCCTTCATTATAGGAGTTGTTCATTCATTGGCGTCGATTTGATGATGAAACGTTCCGATGCATAATCAACCAAACTAAAGACAGACTTAGGGCACTTTCCCTTACCACTTCCAGTTAGATTTCAGAGAATTTCAAACATATTTCTTCTTGTGTTCTCCTTGATAGGTTGTCTTTGATCAACTACACTTTGAATTCTGACTCAGTCATTGATCTCTCACCATTAAAGCCTTTACGGAACCTAAAATGTCTAAGTATTAAATGATTTCCTTCAATTACCAGCAAACACAACCTTCGAAAACTGTTTGCTGGGTGCCTCTTTACAGACCTGCGCATTTTGACCATCCGCAACTGCCCGTTTGGAGACGACGAACACCTCAATCAGGTGGCAGCATCGTTTGCACGGCTTACTGTTCGCAGCCTCGAGGGATTTCCAACAGCTTCTGACGCAGGCCTTGCTGTACTGTTGAAGAAATGCCCTATGCTCCGTTCTATCAAACTAGAAGGGCTTGGACCTTGGACTAGACTAACATGTTTTAATATCCGCCACCCCACCCTTGGAACGGTCGAGTTTGTTAACTGTTACGAGGTGGAAGCTTCTGTAGTTGACGCTCTTAGGAGAAACTCAACATTGCGAGTTCACTTTACTGATAGCTCTTTGGCTCCACTGGATGATATATTTGAGGATCTGAAAATGTGGTAAGGTCGACATTGGCTTATTGCTATTAATATATTGTACTACTTGAAATCCAAGAAAAATACAATTTCTTTATAAAGAAATATCTCTGAAACAAGAGTAGTTATTATTGTTGAATCATTTGTAAAGGAATATGGGGATTGTTACTATAACCAGATAACTTAGAAACAAAATATATTATCACGTACGAGCCCAAGTACAAACATTCACGAATGCAACCAAATATACAGAACATCAATCGACTTTGTTTACAGTCTATTTGCAGCGCAAGAAAATTCGGAAGAAAAAAACTTTCTCTGTCAATCTGCTGACTTAAAAGCAGGATTCGTGAACAGTGAAACCTTCTCAGATGGATTTGCAGATACAAATAATGTGACATTTGTAACAATGATGTTCACATTGGATTTCATAGAATAGTATTAGAATATGTAGGTGTTTCTTTACTTTTTGGTATAGATGATCTATATTCCCCGAGCGCTCAAGGTACGTCTTCTGGGACACTGACCAAGAATTTGATACGGTGGAAAGCAAGCTTGACATCCCCGCTCCCACCATCGCTAGTGTAGCCATGTTCATTCAGTGGTTACAAAAGCTGATAGCAAAATGAAAAGTGATTTCATTTACATTGTTTTTGCGCATGAGCCCAGCTGGGGCAGCCAGTGTTAAGGGGAATGTTTTTTTTTTGCCAGGCTGATTACTTACTGTCAGTTATTAATTCGCAATCAATGTTCACAGCTCCGTGAAATCACACAATAACTGGAGGGGAGTATAACGAACGCAACAATGTCTTCGAAAGTTCGACTTTATCCTTTACACGCGAAACTGAATTGTTTTATCAAAGTAAAGTGTTGTTTCAGTTTGGTTGAGAGAATCAATGATTCCTAATATCTCTATTAGCGTAAGGTTCTGAGTTGAAGAAACACAAACAGTTTATACATCGCTGCACAGTTCACTGGTATAGGCTTAGTCCCATCACTCGACGACATCAGGAGACGTCATCACCAGACGCCATCAATAGACACCAATATTAGGCGCCTTCAATATACGACACTGATAGACGCCATTACTAGACGCCATTACTAGACGCCATTACTAGAAGCCATCAATAGACGCAAACACTAGACGCCGTCACTAGGCGCCATTACTGGGCGCTATCGCTAGGCGCCAGCACCAGGCGTCGTCACTGGACACTATCACGAGACGCCATCACTGGGCGTTATCACTAGGCGCCATCACTGGACGATATCACTAAACGCCATCACTAGGAAGTCATCACTGGACGCTATCACTAGGCCCCATCACTGGACACTATTATTAGGCGCCATCACTAGGCGCCATCACTAGACGATATCACTAGACGCTATCACTGGACGCTATCACTGGACGCTATCACTGGACGCTATCACTGGGCGCCATCACTGGACGCCATCACTGGACGCTATCACTAGACGCTATCACTGGACGCTGTCACTGGATGCTATCACTTGGCGCCATCACTGGATGCTATCACTGGAGGCTATCACTAGGCGATATCACTGGACGTCATCACTGGACGCTATCACTAGGCGCCTTCACAGGACGCTATCACTAGGTGCCATCACTAGACGATATCACTAGACGCTATCACTGGACGCTATCACTAGACGCTATCACTGGACGCTATTACTGGATGCTATCACTGGACGCTATCACTGGGCGCCATCACTGGACGCCATCACTGGAGGCTATCACTGGACGCTATTACTGGACGCTGTCACTGGATGCTATCACTTGGCGCCATCACTGGATGCTATCACTGGACGCTATCACTAGACGCCATCACTGGATGCTATCACTGGACGCTATCACTGGATGTTATCACTGGACGCTATCACTGGACGCTATCACTGGACGCTATCACTGGACGCCATCACTGGGCGCCATCCCTGGATGCTATCATTGAACGCTATCACTGGACGCCATCACTGGGCGTCATCACTGGGCGCTACCACTGTACGCCGTCACTGGACGCTATCACTAATCGCCATCACTGGACGCTATCACTGGACGCCATCACTAGGCGCCATTACTGGACGCTATCGATGGACGCCATCACTAGGCGCCATTACTGGAGGCTATCACTAGGCGCCATCACTGGACGCCATCACTGGACGCTATCGCTGGACGCCATCACTAGGCGCCATTACTGGAGGCTATCACCTGACGCAATCACTCGCTAGTAAGGACTTCTCGGTAGCCCCTGCATCACGCGGTGCCAGAAGGCTTTGCCTTCACTAAACGCATCCACTCGCTAATCAGGACATCTCTAGAGCACCTCCAACACCTGGTGCCAGAGTTGTTTTCTTGGGGAATAAAATACATTCCATGATGTTAAAATAATGATATAGTCACGTCCAGCATTACGTACTTATTATATAGTTAGAAATTAGTAGTGATCTTCAAAATACAAATCACAAAAAATCATATGATCTCTGAAACCCAATACTGAGTAACTGTTATGGATTAAAGCGCCTTTTCCCGCCAAATCATTTAAGGTTAACCTCTTCCACAACATGTTATTAATAAAATTCTTTCTTGGTTACTATATATTGGAGCCCAGGGGCTTGAAAGTGAATTCGATCATTAAACAGTTTACGCACTGTTGGCAGCATAAATGATTCTTTAAATTGACCATTGGCGTTTACTATTAACGGAGATACAGAGAGAGTTGCGGAAAACAATGAGGAAATAAAATAACATTAGATGATCGATGTAAATACCAGTTTTTTCTGTTGACTGTACCACTTTCGTTTAATATCTTTCAAATATATTCGCAGCTGTTGTGTTTCATCACATAAGGGGAAACCATATCAACAATGAAAAGGAACTGTGCTGAGGTCTATGATGTTTACAAGTGTATTTACAAGTGTTTACAAATGTAAGAAGACAACAACAGGCCAATTGGCCCAAACAAGGTGACCTTTTGATAGCAAGAGGATTATTTCTGAAGTAGAACGTCTAGCAGAGTTTCCTGTGTCCTTTCTGTTTTTGTAACTTCAAGAGAGGGAATGGTTTCGCTTTTTATCAGCGATTTATGTAGAACTTGTCGAGCCGTGACTAATACGGTGCGATTATATTGCTGGTTACAACCTCCGCTGCAGGTTTGTTAAATTCTTTGACGACTTTATACGTGAAGAAACTGCTCGCGATGCCGAGTGAGAAATGTTTCCCAACGATTTTGTATCCATTGTTCCTGGTCACTCCGTTCGAATCTAAAGTGAAAAGGCTCCCTCGATCGACGTTACCATTACCCATCATAATCTTGTACACTTCGATCATGTCACCTCTAAATCGACGTTTCTCTAGCGAATAAAGATTGAGTACACGTTGCCTGACTTCGGACGATTTTTTCCGCAGCGAAGGGATGAGTTTGGTTGCTATGCTTTGAACATTCTCTAATTTAGTAATTACTTTTCTAAGATACGGAGACCAGAATTGAACGAAATACTCAAGATGCAGTCTAACATATCCATTACATAACTTGACCATACTGTGTGAGTTTTTGTACGAGATAGTGCGTGACAGCATGCCTATCAGTGTGTTTGCCTTTCTTGGCAGCACCGCTACATTGCTTGCTACTTTTGAAATCGTTACTATAGATGACACCTAAAACTATCTCTTCGGTGACAGGAAAGAGTTTCATTCCGGACATTGAATATTCGTGTTTGCGGTTATGAAGACCTATGTGCATAACTTCACATTTGTCTACGTTAAATTTCATTGGCCACTTTTCTGACCAATCAATAATTTTGTCCAATTCCAGTTGGATCTGCTGACACTCTAGTTCAGTTTGCAATTTTCCTCCCATCTTAGTATCGTCTGCAAACTTGCTAATGTTTGAGAGTACTTTATTATCGAGATCGTTAATGACTATTATGAAGAGAACTGGACCTTACACGGATTCTTGAGGCACGCCGCTTGTAACATCACCCCTGGGGAGGCAACTCCGTTAAGTACAACTCGCTGCCGTCTGTACGTGAGACAGCATTTCATCCAGCTGTTAAGCTCGCCTCGATGTGGTCTGTGTTATTGTCAAATATTGGAATTGACTATGTTCCACTTTGGTTTCTGTTCTGTGGGTTACCACATGCTAATCCAAACAATATTCGTT
>SDVV010028539.1:0-11942 GCA_016164225.1 Gammarus roeselii | reverse complement strand
AGATCAATTATACAATTGAATCATTTATTTCTATTGCCTAGCAATGAGTTTTTAATCCTCATACATAACACGATAAATCTCATTATCAATGCACTATTCAAATTAGCAAAAGTTCAAGTTGAATTGAATTTATCTCAGCTCATCTTTACTGGCTGCTGGTTTGCATTTCATGGATCAAAATATAATTTAGCTATTATGAATCATCATGATCTTACCAACATCTATTATCAGATAAGTACAACAAATACAAAGCAAGCTTCTCATATAATAGGTTTCATAGCTTTATAATCCCGAAGTGTTATATTGCAGCTATTAAGCAATTTTGTAGGGCCAGAATCATATGATAAATTTGCAAAATATCTAGTCGAACATGAAAAATTAGGCAACAAAAATACAGGGCCTAAAAAGGAATTGAGCAGGAACAAAAAAAACTGCAGGTAGTCCAGGTTGGGTGCTCTAGAAATGAAATCGAATCACAATATAACTAATTGGAGCAAGTGAATTAGAGAACTTAGACATCTGGAAAGAAAGGATGGTTGAACATAAGGACAAAGTGACTGGTACTCATTAACTAGTACTGGTGCTCCAGAAAATGCATCATCATGACTGGAACTTTGGATAAGCTGCAACTGCAGGCAGCTTTCAAGAGTCTATTCAGAGAAGATAGACCAGAGATATAAACTTTCTGTATGAACTAATGTAGTCATTTGAGGAAACAGAATGCTTTTAAGATGGTTCTCTGTTAGTGCCTGCAAACACATGATATTATTTAAATATTTGCAGCCTAGATTGGAGGATCTTCTAATTATGTTATTGTTGGCTTCTAGTTGCAACTAGACTTCATTTGCTGAAGTTGGTGTTTCCTCCTAAATCTTCTGATGTCTGTAGTAGGCCTGTCAGTGTGAGACATGTTAGTTTGTGGAATATCTTTCTTGCCGGTATAGTAGAGCTGACAGATCACATTACAATCAAGCCCTTACTGATTCTAGGTATGATGAATTTATAAAACTTGACAAAATTAATGATGTGAACATAATTTTTTTTTCAACCAAATGTTACAACTAACTACATCACTATACAATTAGCTGCCTTGAAGCAACAATGACACATATCACAATGTAATATGTGCTGTGGTATTACATTGTGATTGAGCTCTTTCAAATCATTTGCTATCAAGTTTATGGGCTGTGGTAGTTAGGCAATATTGGGCCTTCTAATTGCATACCTGGTCGTGCTGCTACACTGGCAGAGCAATAGAGAAAAAGTAATTTTTCAGTCAGTGCTGGGGTCACCAGTAAAGTCGACAACAAAATATGTCAAGTCAAGTTAAGTGTGAGCGTATGAGGGTGTGAGATGCGCCTTGCCGTCGGCCACACCCCTTTTTGGGGGATGCAGCCTAGTGTCTATCTATAAGTTAAAACACAAGCACACTTTCATGGGATAGTATGAATCAAATTTTATTTTGGAACATTTCTATCTGGCCTGTTCCATTGAAATCCAACTGAAAGCAGGCATGTTGGTTCTATTATAGGTTTTTTGTGATTTGCCCCTGCATTTATCAATTGCTCACCAAGGTCTATCTTATATAAGAAATTGATTATTCAATCTGATTTGATGTAAACAGCACTCATGAGTCATGACACTGACACTAACAGCAATATTTATCCACTGGAAGTAATTTTTAAAGCCCTTTATGTTGACCAAACTTCACTCGTTTCTTGTTAGACAGAGAAAAAGAACACACAAGTTCAGTCGCAAAGAATGCTTGGAGGCAGACTGTCAGTGGTGTTTGAAGATAGCCTGACAGTGGTATTTGGAGGTGGAGTTTGATAACAGACTGGAGGTGTGGTGTTTGAAGGCAGACTGACAGTGGTATGTGATGACAGATATGATGGTATTTGAAGGCAGACTATGATCGTGTTTGACAGCAGACTGGAGGTGGTGTTTGAAGGCTTACTTTTTGTTTATTGGGCTATATTTGGCCCATTTACCTGCAATTATCTAACTTGTATCACTTAGCTAAGCCACTTTTTTACCATATGATAGTTTATTGGATCTTGTTCTCAAATCTGAGGAAGATCGTGTTGGTAAGGTGTCTGTGCTGCTGCTGCTGCCTTGCTGCAAACATTTTTCTGTTATCTTTGAGTATATATATCTCAAGTAGGGAGGGGCCAGAAGCTATGCCTCAGGCAGACTGGTGTTTTTCATTTTTACAGTCAGTTTTGATGCCTCTGATAAGTTCATGCCCCTCTTGCCTGTTTCTTCTTGTATGCTTGACATTGGTTTGCTGCAAATCAATGGAAAGAATGGTTGTATCTTGCTTGATTGAGTATTTTGAAAGCAACAATATTCTGTTGTCCCAGTATGGTTTTTGGAGAAGCCAGAACGGAGGACCAATTGCTGTTGACCAACAATGATGTTGGAAGGTGGTCTGATGAGGGATATATTGTGTATGTCATAATGCTTGACTTTTCCAAAGCATTTGATGTGGTGAGTCATGGTATGCTTTTGTCTAACCTGAAGTCTTTGGGTGTTTGTAGTTCATTGCTCTCCTGGATCACTACATTTCATTCTGGCAGAGTAATGAGGGTTCATGTAGTGGTAAATTGAGCAGACCAGTTGATGTAACAAGTTGCATTCCTCAAGGCTCTGTCCTTGGACCGCTACTTTTCTTCATCTACATTAATCATGTCTCTGCAGTCTTTAGTGTAAATTCAAGTCATTTGCAGATGATTACAAATTGTAGCTACCTGAGATACTCACAGAATGACACTGAGAGTGCTAGCCAAGGTGTCCAGTCACTGCAAAGTGGGTTGGATTCAGTTGACTCTTGCAAGGTCCAGGAATTTTGGGTTAAATACTGACAGATGGGTTGTACTGAGCTTTCATAGAGGTTGCATTGATTTTGATGCCCTGGTTGCAGTTAACCAGTACTTCCTAAAAGGTAGCGCATTAAAGTTTGTCACTGCACAAACAGGCTTTGATGTCAGTATGGATACAGGTCTCAAATTCCTTCCATGTCACTGCACAAACAGGCTTTGATGTCAGTATGGATACAGGTCTCTGATTCCACAATCATGTTTATATGGTGACTGCAAAGGCTGGTGGGTTGGCAGGTTCCCAAAGTTCATGCTACCCTCATATGTTGCGCATATCTGTTCACTCATTGAGTGAACCGGATATTGCGGGGACTGCAGGATGTTTGAAGATATTCAGAGAAGATGGACCAGAAACATTGATGGATTTTTGGAAACATTGATGGATTGATGTGGACTAAGGAGACTGGATTGTGTTTTCTATCAAGGGTCAGTTTCTGAGGGCAGATCTGATAAACGACTGGAAATTTTTGCATTGTAAATCAGAGGATTTGCTAAATATGTTTTTATTGGCTCTGAGAGTTGGCACTAGGGGTCATTTGCTGAATTTGGTGCATGGAATGGCTTGCCAGCCAATTTTGTGCAGCTGATGGATAACACAAATTTTAAGCAAGCTCTTGCTGAGCTAATGTATGATGAATTTGTGGACTTTAACTAGGCAGATCAAGTTTAATTTGTATGTAGTAATGCTTGTGTGTATATTTTTTCATTTTCATGTTGTGACAAGTTTAATTTGTAGCTACATGGTAGCTAATGCATGTGTGTATACATTTTTAATTTTTGTGTTATGAAAAACAAACTGCTGTATGATCAGTTGCCCGGAGCCTAAATTTCAGGATTTTTCTGCTTCATTACTTTGCCTTGCTATTGCAGTTCTGGAGTGCTGCAGCATTTGTGCCTCCTGTTCTCCTCTGGCTTCACTGGGGTGTTGTTGTTGTTGCTCAACCTCAACTCCTCCTGCAATGGAGGAGCCACAACTAGCGCCCAGCCCAAGACCCGGGAACCCACAGATGTGTGTTGGGAGTGATACACCTATTGACAGGCCCTATATCAGGCCTGCACCCCTTGGGTAGTTGATGCTGTCACGCGGGCGCTCCCATAGATCAAGCAATTACGTGATGTTATGATGTAGCGTACCGGGTGCAATGGTTGGGCACGACGCCATGACATGCTTGACCAAATCAGGTGAACCCTGGCACCACAAGCAGAGATTAGAAGGAACATCTCCCAGTCTATGCTGGAATGACTGTAGGGCCATGTGGTGCCCGCATCGCAGCCTTGACAGGTGAACCCTGTCACCCTGGGCAACCCCAACTTCTCCATGTTCACCCAAGGCGGGTGGCTCTTCAAGATCGTGTTGCTTCTGTGTTTGTCTAATGCAAAAGCTGTGAAGTGCATGCGTATCTGTTTGTGCATAGATGTGCTATCTGTAGGTTTAGGAATGGTTGCAAAAAGGGAACCAAAGTGTGTTATGTAGGTGTTGGTTGATTGGATGTGGGTTCAGTTGGTTATGGCAGGAGTGTGCCAGGTTTAAAATCTTGTAGAAAAATTGGGTCCCTCTCATATCAAGATGATGCATGAGAGGGAGGACCTTGGTTTCTTCATGCAAGTGCAGAATGGGAGCAGTCTGTGTACAGCCAGTTAATATGTGTGGGTGCAAGGTCTGAGGACCAGGCGGTGTTTGCATAGGAGATAACAGTCCTGATGAATTGTTTGTATAGTGTTGTAATTGATGTCTAGGAGTGACCATAGGCGGTTGTAGTTAGCACCCAAGAGAGGTTCAGTCTGGGTTTGGTTTTGGTGCCAATGTTGACTACGTAAGATTTAAATGACATTCCTGTGTCACAAGTTACTCCAAGGATGGTTGTAGTGGGGCTGTGCCGAATGTGGGTTTTGTTGAGAGTGACATGGGGTTGGATGCGGTTGTTCACTGCTATCCAGAGTCAACAGTGTAAGAGGCAACTTGCTTGCAGACATCTCCATTCTGTTGTCCAGCAGCCAGACTTCAAGAGAGTTCAGGTACTGTTGGAGGTGTGCAGCTGCAGTCTCATGTTTGTGGTGTTGTGTAATTAATGTGAGATCCTAAATGTATGAGCAGATGTGAGTGTTGGGTTCTGTTGGAATGGGCAGGTCGTGCATAAAGGCATTGAAAAGGGAGGGGGGAAGCATGGATCCCTGTGGGACACAATTGGGGAGTTGCAGATTTGCAAAGGCTTGTTGTTGTAGACTGAGTGTGCATGTCTACTGGAAAGGAAATTAGCAAGCCACTTCTTATGATTTTGATGGATATGGGTGTTGAGTTTTTTGATAATGAGGACGTGTCTTGGGACTGTGTCAAAGGCCTTACTAATATCAATAGTGCATACTAGGGTTTGTTTGTCAGGTTTCTTTTTGTTCAAGCCTTCATGGATGGTCTGGGTGAGTTTGGTGAGGAGCGTGGTGGTGGAGCGTTGAGCTCTGAAACTGTGTTGCATAAGGGAGAGTGGGATGTGTGTGTATTAATTTTGTTTGGAACCAGCTCATCAAGATATTCAAGGGGCTTGGAAGGAGGAAAACGAGACTACAAGGCTGGATTTGTAGGAACTTTGTTGGGTTTCAGGATGATGATGATTTTAGCTTGTTTCCAGATGTTGGGTATTGTATTATGTAGGACGGAAATGTTAAAGATGTCTGTGAGGGCCGCAATGGCGTGTGGGCCTCGATGTTTATGGTGAGTGTATGATATGCCGTCTGGGCCTGCTGCTGAGGAATTATTGGTCCGGCAGATGTTAGCTATTGTCATGGCTGGTGTGAAGGGAGTATCGGTGTTTGGATTAGTCTGCAATCGGCTTAACTGTTTGAGTATCCTCCTGTTGTCTGGGTGGTGTAGTAGGTGGCAAGTGTTTGCATAGTGTTTGTCAAGTATGTCCGCTTGTTGGTGGTCTGATGGTATGGTGGAAGGGTGGAAGGATGGCCTCATGTGTGTCTATGTGGTTTGTCCTGTTGAGGCTCCTAATGAGTTTCCATAATTTTGATGATGAGGTTTGGAAGTAAGTGTTTGCAATCATGTCCCGCTATAGGTTTGTCTGTTGCTCCTGGATATCTGCACCTATTTCTGCATTGACTTGAATCTGAGTGATTTGGTTGTTGGTAAAGGGTAAATTACGGAGGTGGTTTCGCTGCTGAATTTTCTGCTTAAAACAAGCCAAAATGACTGTTGGTTGAATTGAAGCCGCGGACAAACTTGGCGGGTATATGTTGTCTGTCTGCGTGTTTGAGTATTGTGTTGAAGTGTTTCATGACTGTAGTTAGAAATGTATTGGGTGTTGTCAAAGTCTTGTAGGTTGATTTCAATCATTGTTGTGTATTCATACCAGTCTGCTCTCATGTAGTTACAAAGTGTGGGGGGGCTTGTTGTGGATTGGGGATCAAAGTTGGTAGTTAATGACAAAGAGGTGGTCGGATGACATGTCCTGGTGGACCACCGACTGACAATTTAGCGCGAGGTTGGGGGAGCAGAATGAGACGTTGGGAGAGGTCGGTCGTGTATTGGGATTGAACGGTTTGCGAGTGGGTGTGTCTGCGTTGTTCAGTGTGATGAGCGTTTGCAGCTGATCAATGAGAACACTGCCCCTCCTATGAACTCTCTACAAGGCAAACCAGGAGAGGTTGTGCACCTTGAAATCACCTAGGGCAAAGGTTTTAGTGGTTGTGCTAAGGTAGTCTAGGTAAGGCATTTAGTGAGGGCGACATGAACTGGATGGAGGGATATATATGTTGAATAGCTATTTTGTATGAATTAGTATGTGTAGTGTTGACGTTACAGGGTGGGGTCAGGGGAAAGGGGACCAAATAAATGCTGGGGCGTTGAGCAATCTAGAGGTCACCAAAGTGAGTAACCATTGTCAGTATGAGAATGTCCATTAATGCTCCTGATCAATCTCTTAAAAAATCCCACTTGTACTATCCAAAACATTTCCCAAATGCAGGATGCATCCTCAATGAGTGGGCAAATATTATCAATCTTCAAGAACAGTATGAACTCCTGGGAACTGCAAACAATTCATCTCAACTTACAGTTTGCAGCCACCACACAAGTATGATGGTGGAATCTGAGACTTATCCTATACTGTAGTAAGAAAGCCATGCATAATTTGTTAGTTTCAACCACCAATCAAAGAAAAATCAAGTAGAATATGGATGGATAAATTGTTTCACCACCCAATTAGGAGACAAGTTAATGAATTTCAAAATAAGTAAGCAATCTTTACTTACCAGACGCCATGTGGAAGAATTGACAATAGGTGTACACAAACTTATTGGATTACTCCAGGCACTAAAAAGAGACTTGTACTGGTTTATGGCAGCCCCCAACACCATTAGCTACTCACAGCGTAGGAAGCAACTCCTGTAACAAAACCAGGTGTTAATCAAGAGCTGTCACATGCACAAGCCAATTAAAAAAAGTCAAATACATTGTCTCAAGGTGCAGTAGTGAAATAAAATTTGTGGACAATCAAAGCTTCAAATTTTTACATTTTACTACATCAATATAGATAGTCAATTGGGAAAACCAAAATTCCCCACAAGCTGGGGCAAGAACAATTTCTCACCCTTCACAAGGCAAGTATATATAAACATTTCTCATGATTTTTTTTTTAGCATGGTTAGATTGATAATTTATTTATTTAATTTTTGTTTGAAGTGTTTTCAAATTTTTGATTAACTTTGAAGCTTTTTTTCTACAGACTGAAAAAATGCGGGAGAAATTTAGCTACAAATTCTAAAAATTTGGTTGCAATTTCATGTAAATCACGTACGGAAACAGTTATGGGGAGATAAAAAATCAAGGGGGTGCAGTTCTTAGTGCTTTAACACACATGTGAACCCCAACCTCCTAACCCCCTCAGTTTTCCTTCAATAAATGTTACACACAGTAAATCAAAAATTATCTGCAGGTTCATCTTCAGTATCCTTGGCGTTCAACTCCACTTGTGAAACAGCCTAGCTGATCAGGAACAGTCTCCAGTCGGTGAAAAGGGTGAGAGAGCGCCAAGGTGAATCCTCCACTATCCAAGGTCCTGGGGTGGGTGCTGCCCATGTCTGTGATCTGCCCTGTAAGTGGGAGACTTGTATTCCGGCACTGCTCTGCGTTTGCCAGACCCGGAATTGAACCCTGAGGACACCCAGGAGATGAGTAGCTATTTTTAGGCAGTGAAGTCAGTAGGGGTGCTGCGGCACAGCCCGACAGATACCCAGGGGTGGAAAAGTTTGTAAAGGAGTGCCAGCCAGAGAGCAACACGTCTGAAGTGCCCGGTTTTATTCTATAGCAAAGATGAGCCTGGTCCCAGTGGTCATAACCCAGGCTGGTGTGAGCAGAGTTGGTGTTGGCTTGGCAGGCTTCATGACCTTGCCACTTGAACAGCTTGGGTGGGCATTTCACCATTGCTTACAAAATCAACAATAAAACAATGTGAACTTACCTAGCATTCCTATAATTGTTGTCATCTAGTATTTATTTAGCGTATCATCTTCTCTCTGTCATAGATCTTTGCCTGATGCCCCCAGCCTCTTGCCACAGCCCCAACGCAAGGGCAGGGCAGGGCAGGTCAGGACAAGGAGCCAAACCTGCAGAGCAAATTAGGCAAGCAAGGCATGCACCAGCCACAAAGTGCAGACACATGTAATGGCCGGTGAGGACAATGTGACTGGATAAGTGCATGCCAGTTACAAGAAGAAAAACAATATAAAGGTGTTGACGTGCACCGGCCTGGTAACAATGCAGTTCACCAGAAATCTATTTCAGGGCCCGTCTTGCAAACGGATCAAGATCAGCTACCAAGAGAGGAGGAAAAGGCACAACAATTGTCAAGTTTTCTGTAGATTAGTTTATTCATAAACTGAGGTGCACAGGTTACCTCATTGATGTAAAACTGTTCTATTACAATTTTGAAGCTCTGTGAATAGGCCTAGGCCAAATTAAATTAAATGCTAGCTATGGAAAATGACATTCAAAATAACTAAATCATACACTCAGCTGAAAATAAACAAGATATTAAAATAGGCAAGTACCAATGTATATTAGGTAATCTTTTATGAGTTTGGAGGCAGGAAGCGATAAAGAAAGGAAGTAGGCAGCGCACTACAACAAAGGCAACATATACACACATAAAGCTACACACAAACATACAACAAATATTTCCACAAATGCACAGAACTAAACATGATGAACAAACAATCTAAAAGAAGACAACTGTACATAATCAGTCACCAAAGAAGACAATAAAAATATAAAATAAGAAGACTTCAGTAATAATAAAAGAAGAGAATGTGTGGAATTGATGACAGAATACCACTTTTATAACAAGAAAGTGTAGGAGCATGAACAACTTCAGCCGGTAAGAAATACTACAAGGCCATTATTCATCTGCAATTGAAAACGCTTTCTCACATCCGACGTACATTGTGGAGGATGAAGTTTAAATCCATGCCTGACGGTACAAGTATCAGGAGCAGCAGTAAACATTTCTGACAAGCCCACATCAACCCTGCTTCCAGCACAATCATCAGCAAATACTTTGTAATATTTTATGAGATTGGATCTTACCAGCCTCCCATAAATTGAAAACAAATTTAATCTAGACAGGCAACTTGCACAAGACAAATCTGCAAGTCCATCAACCCTCTAAGTCCAACAACGCTGAGCAGACTCCAGCATCCTCAGATCAGCAACAAACTCCTAATTCCAAGTACAGGAGCAATAGTCTAGTACAGGGCGGATATGAGACACGAAGAGATACCATTAAATCAGAGCTCCTATTAACAGTGGACCTCAGTGAGTTGTTAGCCAGACCCAAAGCTTTTTGTAGCACAGCATGAATATGGTTATGAAACTTTAAATTGGTATCAACAATAACACCAAGGTCTCTATGAGACTCTACAAATGACAAAAGATTACCACTCAAACAGTACTGAGCCACATCACCCAACTTCAACCAGTCAAAGTTTCCTCCAAAAAAACAATACCACACATTTGCTGGCATTTAATTTCAGGTTCCAAGAAGAGGCCACATCATGGATTAGATTTAAATCCTGCTGCAGAGAAGAGACACCTTGACTAATATCACCCAAACTTCCCCTAGAGAACTGCAGGTACAACTTATAATCATCAGCAAAGGCCTTTACCTTGCATGACACAGACGAGGAGATATAGTTGACAGATAAGGAACAATACTGGGCCAAGTACTGAACCTTGTGACACACCCCTGTCAATGGCTCTGGGACCACTAACTGCTCCCCACAAACATCTCTCATTTCCCTGGCAGTTAGGAAACTTGATATTCAGAACAGTAGCCGAGCATAAAAGCCCAGACTGCAACTTATGCAACAGCACAAGAGTGAGACACAAAATCGAATGCTTCAAAGAAGTCAAGAAGAACCATGTCCATAACAAGACCCTTTCCGAAATTCAAACTGATCTTTGGAAAGGATCCCATTAGCATCCAAATATGTCAAATGAGAAGCTATTATATGCTCCATTGATTTGCAGCAAACTGAGGTCAAACTCACAGGGAAATATTTTAGAGGGTCATATCAAGATTTGTCTTTCTACAGAGGTACAAACAACTCTAGATAATTTTAATGTGGTAAAGAACCCTTCTTCAAAGACGTATTAAAAATTAGGCAAAGTGGATATGCCAATTCAGAGGAGCAAGACTATAACAGCAAAGGATGAAGATCATCTGGTCCCATGCATGAGTTACCATCAAGTTGAGAGAGGACTGACAGCACATCCCCACCATAACACCATCACTCATCTGGTGGGGAGCTGGAGATGAGGGATCCTGACAAACAGCAAGAAAGCACCTCGCCAGGAAATATTGTATAAGGCGTCTTGTCTGTCACGCCGCTGCTTGAACCACTTTCAGCAGAGTCAGTAGCTGAGGGTTCCTGGGGGATACGAGTGCTGGTAGTGGCTTCAGAAGTGGATGTTTCATGACTCACCTCTGTGACTTCAACCTCAGCAATAATGGCTTCCACAGTTGGCTCTACAACAGCTTGCATAGTATCACTTGTAGATTCTTGGCTTGGACAACGTGCAAGAAGTCAACATATTGATTATTAGAACTGTTGGCTAATGCGAATAGCTCCTGCACAGGTACATGAGACTCTACAAAAGATGAATGAGGTGCTGTCGAATAAATTTCAAAAGACCTTTTGTCATATCCGTCCTCAACATTGTCATAACAAAAGACCGGGTAAGTGTGTGTCAAGTTGTAGTCGTCATCATCGTCATCAGAATACTCAATAATGGAATAGCCTATTTCTATCATTTGCTCTATCTCCTCTTGAGACAAAGCTTTACAAGTCATTGTTGCACATGTACTTTACATTATTGTTCTTATAAATCTGGAATTTTTAATGCAATAAGTTTACTATAGAATTGACGAAATACATTTATTACATGTTCTATCGTATTATTAAAACGATCGTTTTTTCGTTATACTTGCTCATTTACTGATACTTTAGCATAATTAGTTTAGGATGTGGAGAAATGACTTCCAGTAGAGTTAAATCGCAATTATTGAAGAAAAACTTCGTTTCCGCGGCGAAATCGGGAAAAAAATCCTTCGAGTCGGGTATGACGGCAGCCAAAGACGAGCACCAAAAAAATCATTCGTCACAGACGTAATATTTCGCTTCACATTTTATTTTAAGCAACTGATACATACTAATATAGGCATGCTCTTTCGATTGGTACTCTCAAACTTTTTATTTGCGTTTCGCATATTGATGAATAGGGGGTGCGGGAAGTCACCCCGTTTGGTGCGGGAAGTCACCCCCGATTAGGGGCCATAGCTCGCCGCACGGTTTTTCGTATATAATTTTTTTTTGGTTGATGATACAATGTTGAAACTTACGGTGCTTCATTATCATTAAAGTAGCTGTACACACCGTAAATACGAAGTTTATCGACCGCGTACTTTTTGAGTTATTGCAAAGTATGCGCAAAATGCGGGGTCACCCCGGTCGACGCAACACAAAAATCACAAAGGTAATGATAAGCAAGCATGCCAGTGCATTTAT
>SDVV010028538.1:0-11942 GCA_016164225.1 Gammarus roeselii | reverse complement strand
TATATACATATATGTACATACATATGCACATATATATTTGATGTTTACGTAATCCATGTACCCCATTTAAAAGCCATCTCTGATCACACTTGGTGCGTCTTGTGGCCTTGTCTTTCGTGCTTATAGCCACATGTCCCGAAATGAATCTTCAGACATCGTATGAAAGGGAATGGGAGTTCTAACGGCAAATATAATTGGTGTAAAGATTACGAACATTATGAAGGGTACACAAATGTTGAAATGATACAAAAAGACCGGGATATTGATACTTTTACTCCAACTAAGCATATTGTGCCGCGTTTTCTTAAGTAAGGAGCTGACATTCTAGCGTTAGTCGTCGCCGTTGTGTCGACTGCTCTGATCACCGTGGAAGCAGAGCCTTCGGTTCATTGATTTATACACATTTAAAACTCTCAGTATCGTTGCATTTCAGCGTGTTAATCATTATTTAGTTATTGTTGAAGTTTTCTCTGCTGTTCAGTTCCATCTGAAGTGTAAGGCGTAACTTCGTGTCTGTGAATCGTTCACTCCAACATTAGTGTGCGTGTGTTCGTCTCGCAGGAGCACTTGTTAAAACGTGAGCCCTGCTCTGGCTCAACTATAACTTCTAAACGATCGTTGATTTAACGTTGGATAACCGCATCACCAACTACCTTGTAAATCTTGGCGAGGTTACTAGGTTCTAGTGAAATTGCCTCTACATGATTGACACCGCATCACCAACTACCTTGTCTATCTTGGCGAGGTTACTAGGTTCTAGTGAAAAACTGCCGCAACATGATTGACACCGCATCACTAACTACCTTGTCTATCTTGGCGAGGTTACTAAGTTCTAGTGACACTGCCTCTACATGATTGACACCGCATCACCAACCACCTTGTCTATCTTGGCGAGGTTACTAGGTTCTTGTGAAACTGCCTCCACATGGTTGACACCGCATCACCAACTACCTTGTCTATCTTGGCGAGGTTACTAGGTTCTAGTGAAACTGCCTCTTCGTGATTGACACCGCATCACCAACTACCTTGTCTATCTTGGCGAGGTTACTAGGTTCTTGTGAAACTGCCTCTACATGATTGACATGCATCACCAACTACCTTGTCTATCTTGGCGAAATTACTAGGTTCTTGTGAAACTGCCTCTACGTGCTTGTTGGTGAAACTTTGGTTCGAAGTCATTGAGATCTATATCGCCTACTTTAAATATAATGCATTGCTATGTGTTCAGTTGGATTGTCTTGTGTCTTTATTTGTCCGGTCGCGGGGCGATATGAGTCTCACTGACTACCTTTATACTCTTGTTCTAGGCACGACGCCTGACTTACTAGCAATGCTGGGAAATGTCGCTTGAAACCTAGGAATGTTATTATTATTATTATCAAATCATTTAATACCATCGTCTAGCAATGGGTTTTCAATACTTAGGTATAATACATCAAACTTAGTTTTAATATACGCTATTTGAATTAGCGAAACGGGAGATAAAGTGATTTAGTGACAGCGCATCTGTCGGCGGCCGGTTTGTAGCTACATCATGTCTCAAAACATGATTCACGATGTATGTCCAATAATCCGAAAACCATATTTGCTGAGATTAGATTGTCCAATCTCTTTATAAATCCACCCCTATGCATACGTTTGTCCATGACCGCTGATCGTGTGTTTATCATCGATCGTGAATCTATGAATCCCACGCCTCTCCATTTCATTGTTTAGAAACAACCAAATTCCCGTTCGGAAAGTGATCCTTCATTTCCTTCCTGCGTTTACTTTGTATGAGAGTACAGTCAGTTCCTCCTGATTAAAGTTTCATCACATGGCTTCCGACCAGACAGCTACGATTGTTCATGTTGCATCGGACCATTTGTTAAGGGTCCCGTCAAAGCGTTTAGACTCTGGTTTCTATATTTGTTAATCTTCTTTCTTTTTTTTTGGGGGGGGGGCTGAATTTCTCGTTGTTCAGGAGGTCTAATTATTTATTTTCTAAATTAGGTCAGGAAAAATTCACAGTTATAATCTATTATTTCCTTCTTCTGCAGTTTACGGAATAAATTGAAGACAACAAACCTTTTAATTAACTCCCCGTTAAACTCGCGCATTCAAGTGCCTACGAGCCCGTGAATGCTCGTACACATATGCTATTAGCATCTTTGTGGGATCGACATTTTGATCAGACATGAGACGAGTTGATTGATCGATTCTTTTTAATTCAGTCGTAGCTGACTTGATAATTTTCCCTCGGACCTGAACACGTAAGTGCGTCGCTACTATGCGGTATTCTCTTTGCACCTCCCTACAGCTGTTTACGTACTGTACTTCTCTGTAAAAGCTATGCAAATCAGTGATTGACTCGTGTTGCACACTTGAGTTTGCCTGAAATCCAACCCTGGCAATCTCCGAAATGAATTCTTCACGTTTGTGCTGTAGATATATAACCTGTATTCCACGCTTTCACATCCACTTGCCCCTGTTTATACAGGCACTGTTTGCAGCAACTGCTGCTTGGACAAACAAAATATTTAGCGAATTTCCCCCAAATTGCGTCTATGTTAAACTTCGATTGGATTCCTACTTAATTGGAGTTCCTGCGTGTTTATAGTCACTGCCTAAATACTGTCCTTAGTTTAAAAAAATCGTTGCATGCTTAAAATAAATATAGACCTCAGCCCGTTGAAGGCTCATCCGCGGAGCGTGAGGATCACGCGGTGCAAGTCAGTATTTACAAGGAGTTGTTATCGATTTTGCCATTACTGCTGGCAGCTGGCTCAGCCCAGTAGCAGTGGGAATAAAATATTTACATAGATGTGTTGACTAATCGACAAAACTATAAATAGTTACTCGACCCGTAAATATTTGAAGCGGTGTAAGGTTTATTCCCACAATAGTTGTAATTAAATGGAGTAACCTGTTTTAAAACGTCACCACGATGCGTTTCTGCTTTCCTTTGCAGTCACTTACCACCCTCGTTTCAAATTGCATTAGATAATGGCGTACAAAGTAGCAGGTGCCACATGGCATCCGGGTTCCACATACATGGAGCGTCGCGTACGCGGCCCAGAAGCACGTTTGTCGAACACAACACAGCAAAAGCCGAGGCTATTTTGGGGTGCCAGACGGCAAGGGTCTCTATGTGTACCTCCCCCTTCTCCCTTCAATGGGGGAAAGAAAAAGCACACGGTCGTCAATGGTGGAGAGAGCTGGGAGGAAGGCAATGGTGGGAAGAGCTTGGAGGAAGGCTATAGTGGGGGGAGCTATTAGGAAGGCAATAGTGGGAAGAGCTTGAAGGGAGGCAATGATGGAGAGAGCTGGTTGAAAGACAATGATGGAGAGAGCAGGCTGGAAGGCAATGATGGAGAGAGCTGGTTGGAAGGCAATGATGGAGAGAGCTGGCTGGAAGACAATGATGGAGAGAGCTGGTTGGAAGGCAATGATAGAGAGAGCTGGTTGGAAGGCAATGATGGAGAGAGCTCGCTGGAAGGCAATGATGGAGAGAGCTGGTTGGAAGGCAATGATGGAGAGAGCTAGTTGGAAGGCAATGATGGAGAGAGCTGGTTGGAAGGCAATGATGGAGAGAGCTTGCTGGAAGGCAATGATGGAGAGAGCTGGTTAGAAGGCAATGATGGAGAGAGCTGGTTGAAAGGCAATGATGGAGAGAGCTGGCTGGAAGGCAATGATGGAGAGAGCTGGTTGGAAGGCAACGATGGAGAGAGTTGGTTGGCAGTCAATGGTGGAGAGAGCTGGTTGGCAGTCAATGGTGGAGAGAGCTGGCTGGAAGGCAATGATGGAGAGAGCTGGTTGGAAGGCAATGATGGAGAGAGCTGGCTGGAAGTCAATGGTGGAGAGAGCTGAGAGGAAGGCAATAATGATAAGAGCTTGGAAGAAGGCAATAGTTGGGAGAGCTGAGAGGGAGACAATAAGGGGTAAAGCTGGTTGGAAGGCAATGGTGGAAATAGCTGGTTGGAAGGCAATGGTGGAGAGAGCTGGCTGGAAGGCAATGAGGGAGAGAGCTGGAAGGAAGGCAATAGTGGGAAAAGCTTGGAGTAAGGTGAGAGTAGGTAGAGCTGTCAGGTGACTGTCATGCTATGTTGTGTGTTAGGAGAGAGTTAGTAACAGTAGGTAGAGCTGTCTGGTGACTCATGCTATGCTGTGTGTTAGGAGAAGGTTAGAAATGGTAGGTAAAGCTGTCTGGTGACTTGCATGCTTTGTTGTTTGTTAGGAGAGGGTTGGTAACAGTAGGTAGAGCTGTCTGGTGTCTGTCATTCTACGTTGTGTGATAAAGAGGGTTAGTAATAGTAGGTAGAGCTGTCTGGTGGCTGTCATGCGATGTTGTGTTAGGAGAGGGTTAGTAACAGTAGGCCGAGGTGTCTGGTGATTGTCATGCTATGTTGTGTGTTAGGAGAGGGTTAGTAACAGTACGTAGAGCTGTCTAGTGGCTGTCATTCTATGTTGTTTGTTAGGAGAGAGTTAGTAATTGTAGGTAGAGCTGTCTGGTGGCTGTCATGCTATGTTGTTTGTTGGAGAGGGTTAATAACAGTAGGTAGAGCTGTCTGGTGACTGTCATGCTATGTTGCGTGTTAGGAGAGGGTTAGTAACAGTAGGTAGAGCTGTCTGGTGGCTGTCATTCTATGTTGTTTGTTAGGAGAGGATTAGTAACAAGACGTAGAGCAATCTGGTGGTTGTCATTCTATGTTGTTTGTTAGGAGATGGTTAGTAATAGGAGGTAGAGCTGTCTGGTGGCTGTCATGCTATGTTGTTTGTTAGGAGAGGGTTAGTAACAGTAGGTAGAGCTGTCTGGTGACTGTCATGCTCTGTTGCGTGTTTGGAGAGGGTTAGTAACAGTAGGTAGAGCTGTCTGGTGGCTGTCATTCTATGTTGTTTGTTAGGAGAGGATTAGTAACAAGACGTAGAGCAGTCTGGTGGTTGTCATTCTATGTTGTTTGTTATGAGATGGTTAGTAATAGAAGGTAGAGCTGTCTGGTGGCTGTCATGCTATGTTGTTTGTTAGGAGAGGGTTAGTAACAGTAGGTAGAGCTGTCTGGTGACTGTCATGCTATGTTGCGTGTTAGGAGAGGGTTAGTAATTGTAGGTAGAGCCGTCTGGTGACTGTCATGCTATGTGTGGAGAGGGTTAGTAACAGTAGGTCAAGCTGTCTGGTGACTGTCATGCTATGTTGCGTGTTAGGAGAGGGTTAGTAACAGTAGGTAGAGCTGTCTGGTGGCTGTCATGCTATGTTGCGTGTTAGGAGAGGGTTAGTAACAGTAGGTAGAGCTGTCTGGTGACTGTCCTGCTATGTTGCGTGTTAGGAGAGGGTTAATAACAGTAGGTAGAGCTGTCTGTTGGCTGTCATGCTATGTTGTGTGTTAGGAGAGGGTTAGTAACAGTAGGTAGAGCTGTCTGGTGACTGTCCTGCTATGTGTGGAGAGGGTTAGTAACAGTAGGTCGAGCCGTTTGGTGACTGTCATGTTGTGTGTGGAGAGGGTTAGTAACAGTAGGTCGAGCTGTCTGGTGACTGTCATGATATGTTGCGTGTTAGGAGAGGGTTTGTAACAGTAGGCAGAGCTGTCTGGTGGCTGTCATGCTATGTTGCGTGTTAGGGAGAGGGTTACAGTATAAGAATTTGCTCATAATTCGTATACATGTTGCGGTGGTAAAAAGCAGTTTCATGATTTGTTGTTTAATGAATTATAATATAATGCAACTATCAGAACTGTAACAAATGCATTTGTCAAATAACACTTTTATAATTCTTTCAAATTTCAAAGGCCTCTGTGAATAATCCAGCTGACTGGACACGTTGAATGTGTGTGGTGATGTTGATCGTCACAACACCACTTGTTTATTCCAAGGTCCATGTTAACGATGCGCCTCTTTAATTGAAGTTGCAGTATACTTATTGATGGTATAAAAATAAAGCTAAATAATCACTACAGATGAGTAGTTTCATTTATTCTTACTATTTGTAATTCGCTGTTTAAATTGTGGTAACATATGCACAAATCCAAAATAATGCACGAAACACTTCATACGAGATTATCAAGGGACTCGATAGCAATGTATGTGTGTTATAATATAGTATCTTACAATTAACTGTAATGGAAATAGGGAATATTTTTTCATCATCTGACAGGTATTCATCTAAGGAATTTATTTTCCCGCATTACATCGTTCAAACATTAACAGTCAAATGAGTAACTACTAATTACTACTTACAATTTCAATCTTGGAGAACTTGAATGTTTTCTAAAGCAAATGTAACGATGCTGATGACCAGTAACCCATCGAGCGACTGCTCTGCACCAGTTACTCTATCATTGGGTTCACTCCATGCGGTATTCTCACTCATGCCGAGGTGTATCCCTGTCCCTACCGTGGGATATTCCCATTCCTACCGTGGGGCATTCCCGTTCCTACCGTGGGGGTATTCCCGTTCCTACCTCGGAGGATTCCCGTTCCTACCGTGGGGTATTCCCGTTCCTACCGTTAGGTATTCCTGTTCCTACCTTGCGATATCACCTTTCCAGCCCTGCGGTATTTCATTTCCTACCATGCAATATTATCGTTCAAATTAAGCGGTAGTACCGTCCCCACCACTAATCGTATTACCGTCCCCACCACTTATCGTATTACCGTCCCACCACTTGTCGTATTACCGTCCCCACCACTTATCGTATCACCGTCCCACCACTTGTCGTATTACCGTTCACCACTTATCGGATCACCACTTATCACTCACCAAGGCTGCCCTGGTCCTCGATGGCCTCTGTCCGCTCAGTGAGGGAGAGGGTGGATGGCAAGGACGGCGCCCCTCCGTTGATGGCTGCCAGATCCGCAACTGAGGATTCGGACTTGCACCTGAACCTTGTAAGGGGATACTTTCAATTGGAGGTAAATCTTGCTATATTGACTTGCATATCACAGAAGATGTATCACTAGTTTAATTCTAATAATTAATCCACATTAATTCTCTAATTGCCTTCATTTCATCATTTTAATAGGGGGATAATACCTGGAAACTATGGTTTCCATAATAAGTATTGTACACAAACATTTTAGTGAAGAAAAGTGAGTCCATCAATTTCATTACTTATCACACATATAAGTTGTGTGAGTGTGAGTGTATGAGAGGAGTGTGAGGTACGCCCTGTCGACGGCCACCCTCCTTTCTGGGAGATACGGCTTAGTGTCTGTATCTGTATCAGCTAAAACGTCAAATTACAAAAAAAAATCATACATCAAAACAAAAAAACAAAAAATTCAACCAATGATTACATTACGTACAAAAAAAACATATCCAATGGATCATGTCGCCGTAGAAGTGCCCTACGGGAGGCTTGCGATGATTCGCGTTAAGGCTCCGATGGAAATAACGCCCAAACCAACTCACGTCGTTGTCGGATCTCTGCTCAGTGGGAGCTCTGTTACACTTGCCTGGGTAGTCGACCAGGGTCCGGGCTCCTCGGCGAATCCTGCCCCCCTCCTCTGGTGTTGAGTGCCCTTTCAGTATCATGGCAGTGAGGAGCCAAGAGCGCGATGGTGGAGGACTCGGGACGAATGCCTCTTCGCTCCTCCCACTCATAGAGTCGCTTAGTGAATGTCTGGCTGATGCCCTCGAACCGAAACTCTCCCGTTGAGGTCTTGATGAGAACTTCCTTCTTGTGCACCTTGCCTTGGTTGTACGCATTCCACATGCTCTCTAGACTGTGGGCAGAGTAGGCACAAGCTCTGTGTGGCCCAGGGACTTGAAATATTTGGGGTCTTTCCCGCTTACCAAACAATTTTGATTACAAAAGTATCGGAACATCAATATATGTATGGCCCATTAAAAGAAGTCTAATAATTGTCTGTTAGCCAATGAGAGAAAGGGGATGATGAGCAGTAGCCAATTAGGAAAGGAAACCCAAAGAGTGAGTCATTGTGATATTGTAAACCTTAGGGACTTCTCGTACTTCAGAAGTTGAATTTAAAAGGATATCAATACCCATGGAATATATGAGTTCTGGGGACACAAAATCGAACGCGCATTTCAATGAAACATCTGTGGCAGGGGGGAGAGGGGGCAAAAAACCCTGTGGCAAGGGGGGAACGAAGGGAACCTCGCGTTCTCCTTTCAATCAAACCTACTTACCGAGCCTGCCGCTCCATGTATTTCTCCTTTTCCCGTTCAAGTCTTAGTTTCTCCCTCTCTATCTTGTTCAACTCTCGCTCCAGCCATTGAACTTCCTTGCCTCCTCCGCGCGACTTCGGAGGACCTTCGTTCTTGCCCTGGACATAAAAAAATGTGCCTCGTCGTTAATTGTGTCGGTCATCTTTAATTAACGTGGCTTCTGTTAATTAGAGAACTATACGTTGGAAAGACTGTAAAGAGTGGATGGTACAAATTTCGAGAGCGCACAATAGTTAATGTGAAATTAATTTTATGAAAATGTTCAAATACTTCAAACTCAACATTTAAAATTGTATGTTGCTTACCGGTGTCTGTTTCTCGATCTTCCCTTTGATCTTCTTGACCTTATGGGCCGACCCTTTGCGGTCGAGGCCCCCCATGAAACTCCCACTGGCGGCGGGGGGGTCAGCGGTCCCTCCTGAAGTCAGTGAGTCTGAGGGGGAGGGAAGAAAATGCGTTCCAAAGATTTGAATTTGCAGCCAGATTGATAATACTGGAAGCCTCGTACCCCTACATTGACGATTACTCAATATTTAAATTGACGTCTTTCAAAACTTCTTTTACTGTTTAGTAGATTTCACATTTTCTGTTGTAATATTAACATGTCAAACAGAAAACATAAGAGCCACACATGTGCGGATGAGAGTCACTACACCCACATCTCGTTTTCCTGTAGAATAACCCATGAGTAATACTCCAAGTTTCACCACCCACACATCCTCATCCCCACGAGGTCCCCAGCCCCCGCCTCACCTGCCGCCGCCTTCATCCTCTCCCACTCGGCCATCTTCCTGTTAAACTCTTCCCCCAGACTTTTCTGCAGCTCTTGAACGTTTTGTCTGCTCTTGCCTGCCAGCACCTTCCCTATCTCCCACTCCGTCAGCCGCTTCCTGAACTCGGGGGGCAAGCTGTCGGCCTCCCCCACAACTGCACCCGTCCTCCTTCGGGCCTTGTTCCCCCCGCTGTCTTGGGAGGCTAAGGAGAGGAGCCCCTGAACGTTCGGGGCTGCGGAGGGTGAGTGGCCCCCAGAGGTGAAGGCGGATGCCAGGCCTCCCCCTCCACCATGAATCTGTACATTACGCATGCGGTCAAGATTACCATGTTTACATTCTTCAACTCGCCTAAAATAAAGAGTTGTTTAATGCCACATACCCTAGTCATTGGAAACAAGTGTATAAATATCTCTTTGCACCTAATTTAGAACTCATTAATGAAACCTAACTAAACAATAATTGTTCGTATTTTTACATCAGTCGCCTACCTTTTCCTTCTCCTTCATTTTCTCCCACTCGTGGAGCTTCTTCTTGAAGTCGTGGGGCAGGTTCCCTTCAGGCATCTGGTGCGGTGCCCCACTCGGCGCTGGGCCGGTACTACCGCGACCTGGATGGGAGCACAACATTGACATGCAACCAAGTATGTTGCTGGCGGGACCTGGTTACACGTCATGCGATCAATGACATGCAATGAATGACGTGCAATTAATTACATGCTTTGATTGGCATACAATGACTGGCAAACAATGACTGGCATGCATTGAATGGCATGCATTGAATGACATGCAATGAATGTCATGCAATGGATGACATGCAATAGATAACATGCAATGGATAACATGTAATGAATGATGTGCAATGAATTACATACTTTGAATGACATGCAATGAATGACGTGCGATGAATAAAATGCAATGAATGGCATGCCAAGAATGACATGCAATAAATGACTTGCAATCAAATATGTTGCCTAAGTTATCTTGTTATGTTTACTGCTGCAATAGGTGGCT
The DNA here is from genome assembly GCA_016164225.1 of Gammarus roeselii. Lineage (NCBI taxonomy): Eukaryota > Metazoa > Arthropoda > Malacostraca > Amphipoda > Gammaridae > Gammarus > Gammarus roeselii. The sequence continues at coordinate 1,995 of SDVV010028538.1, read as the reverse complement.
TGAATACAAACATATCACAGGCGTGATCTGGAGGTGTTTAGTGCTGCATAATTTTTTTTTTCCCAAACATGACACACGCGTGATCGGGTTAAGTTTATTTTATGTTTTTTCCTTCCTCTGATATGTGATGAAAGCTTTCTCTTGAAGTATAACTGGAGACATTCCATAGACAAATCTACATCAATTATACGTTAAAGACGAACACGGCGCGGTATCATAGTTGCTTGACGTCAGTTCCTCTCAATCTAAATCTATCTACACGCCGTCGGCATGGATTATGTCGTTAGGAAACTTCACGTCAGATCCTCTCAATCTAAATCTATCTACACGCCGTCGGCATGGATTATGTCGTTAGGAAACTTCACGTCAGTTCCTCTCAATCTAAATCTATCTACACGCCGTCGGCATAGATTATGTCGTAAGGAAACTTCACGTCAGTTCCTCTCAATGTAAATCTATCTACACGCCGTCGGCGTTGATTAGGTCGTTAGGAAATTTCACGTCAGTTCCTCTCAATGTAAATCTATCTACACGCTGTCGGCATAGATTATGTCGTTAGGAAACTTCACGTCAGTTTCTCTCAATCTAAATCTATCTACACGCTGTCGGCATGGATTATGTCGTTAGGAAACTTCACGTCAGTTCCTCTCAATGTAAATCTATCTTCACGCCGTCGGCATGGATTATGTCGTTAAAAACATTCACGTCAGTTCCTCTCGATGTAAATTTTTTAGGCATCGTGTCCATCGTTACCACGTATAAGGCATCGTGTCCATCGTTACCACGTAAAAGGCATCGAGTCCACCGTTACCATGTATTAGGCATCGTGTCCATCGTTACCACGTTTAAGTCATCATGTCCATCGTTACCACGTTTAAGGCATCGTGTCCATCGTTACCACGTTTAAGGCATCGTGTCCATCGTTACCACGTATAAGGCATCGTGTCCATCGTTACCACGTATAAGGCATCGTGTCCATCGTTACCACGTATTAGGCATCGTGTCCATCGTTGCCATGTATTAGTCATCGTGTCCAACGTTACCATGTATTAGTCATCGTGTCCATCGTTACCATGTATTAGTCATCGTGTCCATCGTTACCACGTATTAGGCCTTGTGTCCGTCGTTACCATCTATTAGTCATCATGTCCATCGTTACCACGTATAAGGCATCGTGTCCATCATTGCCGCGTATAAGGCATCGTGTCTATCGTTAGTAGCTATAAGTGTTCAGAAAACGGCATTCTAGAGTCATTTTTGGGTGGGGTAGGGACGGGGGTCACCAGCGCAATGCATGCAATCTAGAGTCAGCGGGCGGAAGGCGGTCGGTGCGAAGGCAGGCAGCGCGAAGGAACTGCTTTTAGCAACTGGACAGATGGATTGCTTTCGGAATATTTTTATTTACATGAGGGTATTAGCATTTCAATGCTTGGGTATATTGTATTGCAAATTCATTGCATATCATGTTGCATATATGCATTTTCAATGCTGGGTCCTCTGACTGTTTTGGGGTAATGACAACATACATTTACAAGATATTTTTTTATTGATAATAACAGTTACGTAATAATTTACATACTGTATTGAAGGGTAATACTCCACACATATTCTTCTTGCTCGGATGTTGATTTCCGGACACGTTCATGATGAATTTTTCAACCTTGGTATCATTTCTTCGTCCTTCGCTGTTGATCAATTTACACGTGCCATAGATTCAATTAGTTTCTTGTTATTTTCTCCGATTGTTTCATTTATATCTACAGCATTCGTCATGATTTTCTTTTTGTTTGATATATATGCAGTCATATTATGACCGAATGTCACATCGCAGGTGACCTGTTTATATATGTACGAGCTTATTTGTAGATCGATTAAATAGAATATAATCAGCAATGATATAATTGTAGATATGGTATAAATCCTTAGACGATTTGCTGAAAAACGTAACATCTCCATGCCTGCTAATATTCCAATGATTTATTTAGAGCTCGGTTA
>SDVV010028537.1:0-11942 GCA_016164225.1 Gammarus roeselii | reverse complement strand
ACAATACGAATCCCCGCCTCCAACCACCCAGAACTCCAAGAATGACATGCACGCGCGACAGTGCGTGCATGGTACAAGGTCTATGGCTTCACGGATTAGATAGACTCCAACCGCAACGCGTCACAAGGTTTTTTAGCTACGCAGCCCAGGTCAACCCCAGAAACTGCATATGGTCCGTGCACGCGCGAGCGAGCACAGACTGAACAAAAAATGCCAACTCACGAAGTCAGAAACACGAACTCCCGAACAAATACTCCAGCGTTTTAATATTGTTAATCGTGAAAAAGAAAGTAAGAGCAGGTTCGTCACGGGCAGAAAAACTGCTCAGATTATTGATTTCGCACTGATTGTTCAAGGGGATAGGGCGGGGGGGGGGGGGCATTGGTCCCTTGGTCGCAAAAGAGCCCGATGAATCCCGGAGGGTGACCCATGTCCCCCGGGTCTTCCCGAGCTCCCCGAGTCCCCCGAGACCCCTCGCCTCAGCTCATCTCGGTTTGTCTCTAATCATTTCGGCCAGTTTCGGCTCGTCGCGACCAACTCGACTCGCCTCAACATGTTTCGACTGATCTCGACGCACCTCGACCAGCCTCGACGCGACCCTCGCCTCCTGCGCCAGCAATCCGCAGACTGTAATGGTTAATTGTTCTACTCGTGCATCTCACGAACATTTTTCTGTGTATGGGTTTTATGCGCTGGGAGGGGGAAGCAGAGGTTCAAGGATTCAGAGGGGCTTCTAAAGGGTCCCACAGTTCCTCAAAAGGGTCCTCAAGGGTCTCTAGGGTGTTCCAAGGGGCCCCGGAAGGGTCCAAGTGGACCCTCCCAAATCCACCTGGTCTCCCAAGTCCCCCGGGTTCCCGAAACCCCGGGTCCCGAGTCCCGCGGGTCCCACGAAAACCTCCCTCCCTGGGTCACCTTGTCTTAACCAACCTCGATACATATAATAATAATAAATTCAAAATTTATAATCATGAAAAAAAGGGCAGAGAAAAATAATAGAGCCCAAGCAAGAAGAAATACTAAAATAAAGTGTTAATGATCTATAAAATGAATAATCATCCATCCACCCCAAGGATGGATGATTATTCATTTTATAGATCATTAACACTTTATTTTAGTATTTCTTATTTCGTGGGCTCTATTATTTATCTGTGCTTTTTTTCATGGTGATCAATTTTGGATTTATTATGTAATTAAGAAACGTTAAACGACCGAAGGTGTCTAGTCCAACCTACGGTGGGAGAAATTGCGCTCTCCCGGGCGCCTTGGGGTTGTTGGGAGAAATTGCGCTCTCCCGGGCGTTGGTTGGGGTTGTTGCTTTGGGGTACGTCTGCAGATCTAGGTTGACCAGTGGTGGGCTGATCATCCGCGTTGGTGGGTTGATTTGAAGAATTCAATAGGAGAAGGAGATCTTGATTGCTTTGCGTCAGGTGTTCAGCGAGGTCAGTATAAGTTATCCACGCGTAGAGAAAAGGGGTGGGCATATGTTCTTCTAAGCCGCAAAGATGCGTTTGTCAAGAATGTTGGTGACGTCACAGAGTGCTGATGAAGCTCCTTGTCTTGAAATCGTACTGTAGTGAGAGTGTGTCTCTCCGGAGCGGAAAAGGAAGCTCGTTAGCAAGCACGTTCAGGGATTCGATGGGTGTGGAACGGAATGCACAGGTTGTGATACGCAGGGCATTATTTACCATGATGGTGAGAGGTTCTAAGGTGGTTTTGGCTGCTGAACCGTGAACAATTGCTTCATAGTCAATGCGCGAGCGTATTAATGTTTTGAATAACGTCATGCCGGTGTCCATATCTGCTCCGAATTCCAAGGATGTTACAGAGAGAATAAGTCCGTTTGCTTTCTTGCATCGAGTCTCCAGGGTTGCAATATGAGGTCGCTATGTGAGTTTAGGGTCCCATACAAGACCGAAGAATTTTATTGATTCCTTGTGTACTAGCAGAGTGTTGTTCAGCATTAGGGCTGGTTTTGGGTGTGGGCCGGGCACGGGAGTGAAGTGCATGCTTTTCGTTTTGGAGGGCGAGAATCTGAATCCGTTCAAGAAGCCCAGTTCCCGACTAGGTTAAGACATTTATGGAGCTCCTGTTGAATTGTTAAGAGGCTAGGGTGCCTGTAGCATATTTGTAAGTCGTCCACGTATAGTGATGAAAGCAATCTTCCGTCGCGCGAGAGAATGTCTGCTATCTGGTCGATCTTGAGTATAAAAAGAGTGACACTGAGGACGCTTCCTTGGGAGACGCCCATTTCTTGCGGATAGGATGGTGACAAGGTGTCGCCGACCTTAACCCTGCAGGTATGATTTTGCAGGAATTGGTGGATATAACGTGTTAAGTGGCCTCTCATTTCTTTGCGGTGAAGTTCCTTCATGATGCCATATTTCCGTGTAGTATCGTATGCTTTTTCCACGTCAAAAAAAAATGAAACCACGCGTTCTCCTCGGACAAATGCCAGTCTAATGATAGATTCCAGTCTTATAGGGTAGTAAATCGTAGAGTGACGCTCGCGGCTGCCACATTGGATGCTGTTCAGGCCTGCATGCATATCAAGGTGGCCGACAAGGCGCGTATTTTTCATTCTTTCCATGGTCTTGCTGAGAACGCCGGTAAGAGCGACGGGGCGGTAGTTATGTGGGTCGCGGTGGAATTTCCCGGGTTTGGGTATTGAAATCATTGTAAATTCACGCCATTGATCGGGAAAAAATGAGTTTGAGTACAGAGTGTTGAAAACTTTTGATAAGTGCTCACGAGCACCATCTGGGAGATTTTTGATCATGTGGATGTGTACCCAGTCTGGCCCAAGTGAGGTTTCACGTGTATGGTCTAGAACGCTCTGCAGTTCGTGGAGGGAGAAAGGTTTGTTGCAGGCCTATTCGTTTTTAGAAGTAAAGTCAAGATATTCGCTTTCTCACAAGTTCCTATCCCGTTGGAAAGTAGCTGTGTAGTTTGTCGATTGCAAAATCTGGCTAAGCGTCTGAGCTAGTTCATTTGCGATTTCCGCGTGGGAAGAATAAGTTCTGCCTCAGTCAGAAAGGATGTTAATAAGTCGCTCGGGTTTTCCCTGAATATGTCGAATTTGTTCCACACCTGGGAGAGAGGGGTGTTTCGATTAATAGTATTGACTAATTGAGCCCAGCTTTCACGTTTCTTCTCCACTAGAAGTTTTCGATATACAGCAGATGCCCTTTTCCACGCTACTCTGTTCCTGGAAGACCGTGCGCGTCGGTAAGCATGATATAACTTTTCAAGCTGATCTCTTGCTTATTGCACCTCTCGGCACCACCATGGTTTCAGGAAGAAGGTTGAAGGGGTACATTGGGGAATGCTTGCCTCTGCTGCGGCTTGAAACTTTTCGTATAGTTGGGCGATGATTTCGTGTTCCGACATGTTCTCGGTAATGTTTCATGGTAGCTGTTGGAGTCTCCAAGGAGGAGCACTGGTGGGGGCAGTTGGTTTAGCAATTCAGTCATTAGTGCTTCAGAGAGGTCATGGCTTCTTGACGAGTAGATGGATACCACAGTTATTGGCCTTGAGACGGATATCTTTACGGCAATAGCTTGGAGTTCTGTCCTCAGGGGAAAGCGGAGGTGAGGTACAGTTTGAGGATCATATGTACCACTCCGCCGTAAGTAGTCACGTTGGTGTGACCTTCGCGGCGGTGTATGATATATTGGGGGATTCTGCGGGTGGCGGACTCACGGAGTTTGATCTCCTGGACGCCAATCATCAGAGGCTTATGGGTGGCGATTAGGGATAGTAATTCGTCTTTCTTGTTTCCGAGTCCCTGGCAGTTCCACTGGAGTATTTTGGTGTTTTTTTTTAAGGCTGTTAGCACTCTGATCTTTATGATCTTAAGTGGTCGAGGGATTTGCTGGAGCTTTTGTGGTGCGCGTGTTTTTGAGTTTGCCCAGGGGTTTCGGGTTGGAAGTGTTCACGGGAGTGTCTGCTTTCGGTGCAAGGTGGTCTGCTGTGGTTGCTGCGGTCGCGGCTAAGAGTGCTTTTGTGGGAAGACGAGGGTGTGTGCTCTCTGTGTTTGCTTTGTGAGCGAGCGCACTCTTCTTCTGTGGTAGCCTTTTTTATCTGTGTGGGTGGTTGTGTGGAGTATTTGGGCTAGGTAATATGACTGGTTGTGCGGAGGTCTCGCGTATGAGCTCTGCTAGATAAGAGCTGTCAGCGAGGTCATGATCGTTCTTGTTGATGGTGTCTTTGTAAGTCGAGTTTGTTAACGGGGATCTTGTCCCTCATAGTGGTTTTCCTCGAATGGAGCCACATTTGAGACAGGTGGAAGTAGTTCTGGGCTTTGGACCGGGCGGGTCGTTATTTGAGTGTTGTTACTGATCTTTTTGCTCAGTGGCGCTTGGATACCGGAGGTTTCCTCATCTCTTTGCCTTTTCGTTTCTTATAGTAGTGAGCCTTGCTGTGTGGTCGACTGCTGGGGATGCATCCATCTCATCGTCCTCCAGGTCTTTGCATAAATAATTTCTAGAACTGTGTGTCTCTGGTGCGGGGCCGGTCGGTGGGCTGGGTGAGGAAGCATTGCAGCCAGGTAGGAGTGTTGGGGGTCTTGTTACGATGTTGTTCTGATATTGTGTGGATGTCGTCGGGGAAGTTTGATTAGTTTGTCGATTTGACTGTTTCGGCATAATTAAGACGGGGTGGGTTTACGTCGTTCCAGATTTGGATAGCTTGTTTCCGTTCGTTTTGTGTGATTATTTATTTTTGGTCCATGTGTACAGGACAGTCGCGGTCGCCTGCCTCATGGATGCATGAGCAGTTGTAGCATTTAAGGTAGCGGACTGTGCAGTCTTTTCTGTCGTGCTCGCCAGAGCATTTCTTGCAACGTTGGGGTGTGTGCGGCTGGCAGTATGCGATGACGTGACCGTATTCAATGAATTTTTTGCATATTGGGGGCCATGCTGCTACTGGGTAGGTTTTGGTTCTTCCTTGTTCACCCGGGATAACTATGAATTCTGGTGCGTCGTGTCCCGGGAAGGTAATTTGGTTTGAAGTAGAACTTGCGTTACGTGACTTTATCCATGTTGCTTGACGGACTTCGGTAACTCCGTAGTCATCAGCTAGACCTTCAGCGAAAGCACTGAGGTCTGTTGTAGGCGTGTAACGGGAGGTGTATATAATCCATTTGGTATCGTTGAAGGATGGATGCATTTCATCTGTAACTTTGAGTTGGTTAATGTGGGTAATCTTTTGTATAGCGTTACTTTGCTCACGTTCTGTGACGTAGGCCAGATATTTCTTTCCCTGTCGTTGTATTTCTTTCGGTTTTCCTCCAAGTTGTTCGGCGAGTGACTCCAGCATTATAAATCGATTAGCTGAAAAGGCAACTTTGTGTGCACCCCTTTCGTTGAACGTCATGAGGAAGTGGGTGGGAAATGGTGCCGATCTCCTCTCCCGGGTAGGAGGGTCATTTTAGGAAGAGCGCATCGAGACTACAGCCTCTCGTAGCCCGACACCGTGATCTATCTGGTATAGGAGGATCGCTGTCTCCTTCTCCTCCTCTGGGCAGTCTCTGTGTCCGGTGGGGTGTCCGTCTACTTTGCAATAAAAGCAGTGCTGGTCTTCAGATTGGCATGACTGGGGATCTTCCCGTTTGTCTTGGTCGTCCTGGGAGCAGTTTGAGCGTCTTTGCTTACCGTTACAGTTTCCTCTCGTGTGTCCGTTTTCTGGCATTTATAACATCGCATCGGACGTCTCTCACATGGTGTAACCTTGATTTTGGTGGAGCAGAAGGGAATGTCCAGATATTTTGGTGGAGTAAGGCAATTTAATTCTAGTATTGGGGATGCGGTAGTCTCTCTCTTTGGTGTGTTCTTCGGTGCGCCCTTTGCTTCGACAACGCAGTCTCGTATTGAACGAGTCCAGTGATGTACTCCTCGATTTCCTCCTTCGGGATATCTTCAACGTAGATCAAACACGAACTTGTAGAGAAAGTAGGGTGTGGCTCTATTTTGCATGGCTTTCCACAGTCTCTTTTTTGGAGAAAATCGTGTCACTTTGAAGTTTTGTGTCTCCTCTGATGTCAAAGCATTCGTCGCCGCTGGTGGCGACGCTCAGGACTGGGCAGCCAGTGAAAGAGCTCAGCTCTTTTCGCAGAGTGTATGGCAAATATTCGGTCTGTCGTTGGCGTCGAACGTGATCTGCACGTGTTCTGTAACGGTAGGACTATTGTTGAACAAGTTGTGTTCATTATATGGCGTGTATTGCTTCCTCCTTGCAGCCCTTGGAGCTCGGTTAGATTTTGGTGAGGTGAAGAGTTGTCGCAGTTGGCATCAGACGTAGAGGTGGAGGTACAGGTGTAAGTTGCAGGTTCTTTAGTTGGTTTGTTTGTTACTAAATCGTGTATATGTAGGAAAATTATCTTGACATGACCCTCGAGTCTCGTTAGACGGTCGTCAATTGTGCTAGGTTTTGCGACGAAAAGTTCTGCTCCCTGTTCAGAGAGGCCGGTCGCTTGGCTCAACAGATTCAATATTTCTTGGACGTTCTTTATCAACTCGTCGATGCGGCTGTCCCTCCGGTCGTCTTCCGCCGAGGTGGCGCTGGTCATCTTGGCGAGGCTGATGTTCTTGGCCGTTGGAATCTTTGTCTTTGGTGCTCTGGAGGGGATGCTGGTCCCTCCTAAATGGAGTTTTTTTTCTACTCCCCATCGGCCCCCTGGTTCGCGCCAGGGGCCAGGGAGTTAACTTCAGAGGACTCTTAACCGGCTTTACCGAGTTTAAATTACTTTAATTCAAATTATTACAATTATTGCAAGCAAACGTGCGGTTTAAGGTCCCAGCACAAACTAGGGACCAGCATGTACTATGAAGGGGGTTCTCAGTTAGTATTCGGTACGGGAACAAATTTGATTTTCTGCTTTAGGGTACACTTGCTAATCAAGTTTGACCAGCGGTGGGCTCATATCATCCACGTTGGTGGGTTGATTTGAAGAATTCGGTAGGAGGATGAAGGCTTGACTGCTTTGCGATTGATCTTCAGTGAGGTCAGTAAGTTATCCACGCATAGGGAAAAAGGGGGGAAATATATTCTGCTTGACAGCAAACAAGCGTTTGTCGATAATGTTGGTGACTTACTTACTTGGATACTTGGAGTTTCTTCGCTATTCACAGCAGGTCACAGCGTGGCTGCCACCTGGCCCACATCTGTGGGGCCCTCTCCATTTGTGCTGCGGCACCAGCATTTGCATGTTGAAGCCATTTCGCCAGTCGGATCCCAGCTTGGCGTCGCGGTTAAGCAGGGAGTTGTCCCTACAGGGAGAGGTATCCATTGAATTGGGGTCGACCTGGAACACAGCTTAGGTTCTTGTCCAGTCGGCTCTTGAACCTCAAAATGTTTGCTCTTCAGCCGACAATTGTGGCATCCGTTTGATCTCACGTATTTCCGATGGCATTCGATTGAATAAACAAGGTGCCTGGCACATAAAGCTGTTGAATGTAACTGTTTGCATTGCTTTGCCGCCCGTCAGTTTTTTCAGCGAGGTCGTGGAGTGCTGGGCTATTGATAAAGCTCCTGGTCTTACAGTAGTATAGAAGCGACAGTTTGTCTCTCGGGAGCGGAAGAGGAAGCTCGTTAGCAAGCAAGCACGTTCAGGGATTCGATGAGAGTGGAACGGAACACGCCGGTTATGATACGCAGGCAGTTATTTACGATGATGGCGAGGGGTTCGAGAGTGGTTTTGGCTGCTGAACCGTAAACAACTGCTCCACAGTCGATGCGTGAGCGTATCATTGTTCTGAATAACGTCATGCCTGTCTCCACATCGGCACCGAATTTCAGGGATATTACAGAGAGAATAAGTCCCGATGACTTTTTGCAGAGAGTCTTCAGGGTTACAATATGGGGTCGCCATGTGAGCTTAGGGTCCAACACAAGACCCAGAAACTTCATCGCTTCTTCGTATAACTACTTAGGCATAATTAAGAAAGGGTAGGATTTACGTCCGCCAGATTTGAATGCCTGGTTTCCGTGTGATTTTGCGGTCGTTGTGTATGTCATGAAATTCCTTTTTAATTCACGTGGCTTGGCAGTCGCGATCGCCTACCTCATGGAGGCATGAGCAGTGGTTGCCAGTAGGTTGAAGTGCTTTGCATTATTTAACCGTGCTCACCAGTGCACCTCTTACACCGTCCGGCTTGCTGTGTTTGATAACGTGGCCGTATTCTAGGCATTCCCTGCACATCGCAACTGGGTAAGTTTTCGTCTTCCTTTGACCTCGTGGAATTGCCATAAATTTCTGTGCGTCAGTCCCAGGGAATTTTATCTGGTATGCTTTGGGAAGAGGGTATCGGGATTTGATCCATCCTGCTTATGAAACTGAGCACTTTTGCCACTGGCTTCTGTTGCGAAGCCAGCTGAAGAAGTGCTCAGGTCTTTTGTAGAGATGTAGCAGGAAGCGTAAATAATTTGTTTGGTGAAATTGAAGGATGTAGTTCAAAGAGTACTTTGCTTATCTAGGTAGGTAATATTTTGTATGGCGGTACTTTGTCCAGATTTTACAACGTGGGTCTGGTATTTCGATCCTAGTTGGTTTACCAGTGATTTCATCGTGGTGAAGGTGTTTATTTATGAATCATATATCCTTGCACCGTTATCTTAGAGCGTTATAAGGAAGTGTGTACGAAATGGTGCTGGTCCCATTTCCTGAATCGCAGTCAACTTGGGGTGAATTCATTGAGGCGATTGCCTCTCGTCAACCAATCATGCGGTCTTCTTGGAATTAAAAGATTTCTTTCTTTATTGTCTTGGGGCGCAGTCTTAGTGTCCCGTGGGGTGATCCGCCTTCTTTGCAGTAGAAGCAACGGGTTCTTCCGGATGGGCACAACTGGGCGTCATCTCGTCCATCATGGTCATCTAGGAAACAATGTGAGCAATTTTGTCTACCAGTACAATTTTTCTGCGTGCGCCTATATTTCTATCAGTTATGGCAGCGCATCGGAAGTCTGGCGAAGGAAGTAACCCTGGTTTTGCATCCAGAAAAGGTATGTCCATGTTTCTTGCTGGGGTAGGGCAGTTGAATTCTAGCAGCAGGGCCGAAGTTGTGTTTTTTTTTTGGAGTTATGAAGTCGGCGATTCTTGCTTCGTCCACTCATCCTCGTATTGTACAAGTCCGGGAATGAAATCGTCAGCTAGCTCCTTCGGGAAGTCCGCAATGTAAATCAAGCTCGTACTCATGGATTTGATTTGGATATCATTTCCACCAGAGACTCGACGTGAGTCAAAATAGGCTCCCACGTAGGGCTCAATGATCATGGATTCCAAAAGGCTCGCACACCTGTGTGCAATAAAAACAACGTTGTCAAAGTTAAACTATTCGAACGTTCTAGTCGTGTCAGACGCACGCTGGTGCGCACATGAATAACGGTTGGACGAAACAGACCTCCGCTTGCAATCATTTAGAACTTCATGAGTAATATGTATGCGCGCTAGTCGAGATTGGTACAAGGTCTACGGCTACACGGACAAAGTAAGCTACAGTTGATGTACTCAGACGAAACGAATCGAATCCCCGCCTTCAACCACTTCAAAACTTTTAGAGTTATATGTATGCACGCCAGTGCGCGCAGATAGTTTGATCGAAATTAATACATGGTCAACGACTACACGGACAAAGTCGGCTCCGACAGCAACGCAACACAAGGTTCACAGCTGCGCGATCCAGTTAAATTACAGTAGTTTTCATTTTACAGTTAAGATGAAGACTCACACAAGACTAATCCCCGCCTCCATCATTTAGTACTTCAAGAGTAATATGTACGCACGCTAGTGCGCACAGGTAGCATCGTCGAGCCCGGTACGAGGTTTACGGCTACACGGACAGAGTCTGCTCCGACAGCAACGCATCACAGTAAGTTTTATTTATTTGAGCAAGATAGACAAAATAAACACTACGCCTCCAATCATTTGGAACTTCAAGAAGAGTGTGTACGCACGCTAGTGCGTACAGGCAGCATCATCGAGTCTGGTACAAGGTTTACGGCTGTACGGACAAAGTCATCTCCGACAGCAGCGCAATACAATGTTTACAACTGCACGGCCTAGTTCGGTTACATTACAATTTATTTATTTATGAAGATGAAGACTCAGACGAAATGAATAGCCACCTCCACCCCTCAGAACCTCAAAGAGTAATATGTACGCTGGCCAGTGTGCACAGGTTGTATCGTCAAAATTGGTAAAAGGTTCACGGCTTAACGAATTAGATCAACTCCAACCGCAACGCATCACAAGGCTTATAGTTACGCGAAAAAGGCCAACCACAGGCATTACCTTTGGTATACTAGCTTTATTTTATAGGACAGAATTGTGGAACGTGGAGAGGAAAGAAAGAGCAGGGTCATCATGGGCTAAAAACTGCTCAGATTATTATCATCGCACTTATTGTTTAGGGGATAGGGCGAGGGGGGAGGGCAGAGGTCCCTTGGGTACCAAGAGATACCAGACGGCACCCGGAGGATAACCCAAGTCCCCGAGTCCCTTCGTCTCAGCTCATCTCGGCGAGTATCAAATAATTTCGGCCAGTTTCCACTCGTCGCGACCAACTCGACTTGTCTCAACATGTTTCGACTGATTTCGACGCCCCTCGACTAGCCTCGACGCGGCTCTCCCCCTTTGCGTCAGCAATGTAGTGGACTGTAATAACTAATTTCTCTACTCAAGCACTCCACATATATACATTCCTCTGTGTATGGTTTTTACAGCGTAGGGAGGGGGGAGCAGAGGTTCCAGGATTTAGAGGGGCCTCAAGAGGGTCCCACAATTTTTCAAGAGGGTCCCACAGGGTCTCAAGGGTGTCCCAAAGGGCCACAGAAGAGTCCAAGTGGATCCCCTCAAATCCTTCTAGTCTTCCAAGTCCCCCCGGTTTCCGAAACCCCGGGTTCTCAGAGTCACGCGGGTCCCACGAGGCCCCCCTCATTCCCTGGGTCACCTAATCTCAACCCACCCTGATAAATTGTAAGCAATGTAAAATTTATCATCATGAAAAAAGGGCAGAAATAAATAATAGAGCCCATGAAAGAAGAAATAATGAAATACTGAAAGTGTCAATGATCTATAAAATGAATAATCATCCATCCACCCCCATGTATCCATGGAGTAGTTGGGTGTGCTGTGATTGATATATTGGTCTTGGAGAGTAGAGCGTCGCTCTGAAGTGCCAAGTGTGTACTCAGATGGTGTAGTTTTCGTAGGTGCCGGTGGCGAGGTTTAATACTGGACAGCCGGTAATGGAGCTCAGTTCGTCTCGTAAGGTGTATGGACGTACGTCCAGTCTGTCCACGGTATTGAATGTGATTTTCAACAACAACAACAATTGTAAAGTCCTCGTGAAAGCAGGGATAGTGGTTGAACAGGTTGCGTTCAATAAATGGTGAGAAATGCATATTCCTTGCAGTTCTTTCAACTCTGTTGGGATGATTTTGAGGTAGAGAGCCGTTGAGGTTGACATCGGAGGTGGAGGCACATGCGTTGGTTGCAGGTTCCTTGTTGTGTCGGTTTTCCACGAGTTCGTGAATTAAAAGAGAACTAGCTTTGACATGATACTAGTCTTGTTAGACATTCGTCGGTCGAGTTGGATTCTGCGGTGAATTTTTTGTTTTGATTTGAGCCTCATTTCCACCAGAGCCTCAACGTGAGTCATAATAGGCTCCCCCGTAGGGCTCGACGATCATTGATTGAAGCAGGCTCGCACGCCTAAGTGTGCGAGGAAAAAACAAAACAACGCTTTCAACGTTAGAAAAAAGTGAAAGTTTTAGCAACGTCAGACGCACGCTGGTGCGCAAAAGAAAAAACGCTAACTCGAAACGGACCACCGCTTCCAATCTTTTAGAAGATTAAGTGTGATATGTACGCACCCTAGTGCGTACAGGTAGCATCTTCGAGATTAGCACAAGATCAGCGGCCACACGGGCAACAACAGCTCCGGCAGC
>SDVV010028536.1:0-11942 GCA_016164225.1 Gammarus roeselii | reverse complement strand
GCATCTATGTTATACAGACTAACCCAACAGAGGGTGCTACACTGCTGAATCAGTGTAAGAAGGCTATAATTCTCCAAGTGGGCAAACACTGCACCAACAGTCACACTGGTTTACTAGTTGAACGGCGCAAGCATTCAAATCATAAATACATTTTTAATTATGAAGAAAATGCATTACTCCAAAACAAATACCTAATAGATGCAGGCTAGCACTTGGGAGGCTGTTCAGGACAGAAAAAAAAATTCAAAGCAACATTTGGTAAGTACATGAGAAATTGAGTCACCTAAAGGTAATACATGTCAAACAATCCATGAATAAATTTCATCATTATAATAACCAAGCAATTTTTATTTCACTATAATAGCAACAGATTCCAATATAGCGTTGGCCGGGGTGACTCAACACCTTTTCCCCTTATTTTAAAATAGCTCAAAAGGTTTGGGGCCTAAAAACTTTGCATTATGTTGTGTATAGCTACTATTATGACCATGAAGTTAGTTTCAACATTCTATCATTACTCAAAAAAAAACTTCACAAAAAAACGTGCAGCAATCTATGGCTCTAATCGGATGTGATTTAACGGACCCCTCCCATATCAATAATTGAAACACAAATTGAAAGTTTGAGGTACCAATAGGAAGAGCATGCCTATATTAGTATTTATCAGTTACTTAAAATAATATGTTATGTAAATTATTATGCCTGCCTTTTTTTTATGCTTGTCTTTTATTGTAGTCGTTCTTGACTGAGGACGTTTTTTTTCTTCTGATTCCACCGCAAGAAACAAATTTTTTTTGTTCAATAAATGCAAACTAACTTGACTGTAAGTAATTCATCTACTTTCTGAACTAATTATGACACTAAAGTATCAGTAAATTAGCAAATATCATGGAAAAACTAGCTTTTTAATAATGCAATTAATATAAGAGGCATTTCTTCAATTCTATCTCACTTTTGCAGCCCCCCACAGCCCTGCCAACAGGGCATGTGGGCATGGAAGGCAGTATACCTTAGCGCACCAGCAATCTAAAGAACAGGTATCAAAACTGCAACAGAGCGATGGTTGGATTGCGCTTAATATGTCAACAAAAAGACAGTCAACAATTGCACAGAAACAAACCCACAAAATCAAATCTGCTATGCCTAGCAAAACTCATACAAAACCCTCTCCCCCTCCTCAGCCAAGGCCTTCTTGGATCCAAGGGGGGAATTAATAATGATAATAATAATAAAATCTTTATTGACAACCAACATGGGCATAGTTTTACAATTGAGACATCTTATTTTAGGGTTACAGTCTGAACAAAGTTATAAAATTACCGCACACAACTAAGAACAAGTTACGGCATACAACTCTATCCTGCCTATGCATATAGTAATTCTCTCCATCGCCTTAACAATGACGAGGCGGCGAGCGCATCACGAGAGCAGATTGCAACGAGGATTTCATTTGTGGAGTTCATAACTAAAGTCATAAGGCTGTGTGCCGCTTTACGAAACAGTACCTTGATGTGATCTGATTGATTTTCAGCAAAAACCCTGCTCGCTGACGTTGAGCGAGGGACCTGCATCAGCCGTCTAAATGTGTCATTATAACTCACTGTCAATTTCCTCACGGCAGGTCCGAATTGCACTGCACCACATCAGAGGACAGACTGTTCTAGACCTGAACACAGCAAGAATAAAAGAATCTGCTTTTATAGTGAGTCCGACAGCGAGGAACCACCAGTTCGAGAGAATGACCTTGTGTGCCAATATCTGAAGCTTGCTGAAACAGAGCAGACAACCCCAAATCCACAGAACAGTGAAAAATCTTTCAACACTTCACCAGATCCAGAAGCAAAAACCTCCCATTGATCATAAACAACTGCAAAGCTCTGAGCCTCTCCCCATAGTCCACTCCACCCAGACCCTCTATTTCCCTGGTCCACCGCCTCAACACGACTCCAAATATCACACAGTCCACACACAAGAGCAGTAGTCCAAGATGGGCCTCATATGAGTTATAAACAATGACACTCCATGAAAACAGAACTCCTATTGACAGTAGAACGGACCAAACTGGTTGCCAGAGTGAAAGCCTTTCTAACACTTCACATGGAGGTGAAATTGCAAGTTCGAGTCAACAAGCACTCCCAAGTCCCTGCAGGAATCAACAAGCTCAAACGCCACACCATTCAAATTATAAGCTATTCCATCATCAAGCTGCTCTGAATCAAGACGACCCCTGTAAAATAGCATAAAGACACATTTGGCAACGTTCAGGGAAAGATTGCATGACAAAGAAATAGATTGCCCTAAATTCAGATCTCTCCGCAAAGAAGACACACCCAGGTGAACTGCTTGTACTTCGCATGGGAAGCTCAAATAAAGTTTGAAGTCATCAGCAAAAGCCTTCCACTTACAAGCCACTCCCACTGCAACATGATAAACATACAGCAGAAACAAGTGCAGGCCCAGCACAGAGCCTTGGAGCACTCTACTTGTCACCTCCCAAAAGTCACAGACAAATCCCCCCACAGAAACACACATTTGCCTCCCAATCCAACAATCCACCATGAATACCCACACACCTTAGTTTGGCCAACAAAACAGAATGATTGACAACATCAAATGCCTTTAAGAAATCCAGAAAGACCACATCCATCACCATTCCATCATCTACCAGTCAGCAACCTCACCATAAGTAAGCAACAGTTGATCCTCGGTGCTCCTTCCCACCCTGAATCCAAATTGACCTCTTGACAAAATGCCAGAATCTTCCAGAAAAGACACCACCTGCAACACAATAACCCGCTCCAGCACCTTACAACGAACAGAAGTGAGACTTGCAGGTCGATAATTGAGAGGGTTGCTCCTTGCACCTGACTTGAATAAGGGAACAAAATGAGTTCCAGGCCTCCAGCAAAACTCCTTGGCCCAATGACTTCACAAATATTGAAGACAAGGGCAATGACAGCTGCCAAGAACATTGCATCAAAACACTGTGGTGAATACCATCAGGTCCAGGGGCTGAAGATGAATCTAAATTGTCCAGAACCTGAGAGACTACAGTCTCATCACACAAATCTCAGTAAATTTTCCAAGTAAAAATTTATGTGGGGAAGGACCGGCAGGATCAGCATCCACAAAAAGATAAAAAAAAGTCCACAAACAGCTGACTCATGTCTCTCTCTGATCAGCAACAACCTCACCAGATGAAAGGTTCAGAGGACCAACAGAAGGACAGCTCTTCTTTCTATTTCTGATAAATAGGAGTGAAACATCTTGGGAGCAACAGAGAAGTTAATGACTAATTCCTGTTCATACAACCACTGGCTGTGCCAAGAAAAAATTTATGTTTTCAAAATTGAGCCAACTAAACTTCCCATAAGACACCAACACCTCCTCATGCCGCCTACCAAGCTCCATCCTTGTAAGCTTGTACTGCGCCCAAACCTGAGATCTACTGATCATCAGCTCCCTAGAAGGGCCCGCCACCAGCTTGGCCGCAAAGCAGAGTCTCAAGTGGGAACAAGCCTTTCAATGAGCAAATGGATAACTGACTGAAAACAAACTATAATTCTCCTTCACAGTGCCGTACAGGAACTCAATGCAAGTCAACATCTGACAAAACCTCTCTCATACTCTTATAATCGTCACAAGACCACATGACCGATTTAAAACCAGGATTAACTGGAACCTCATCCATCTGAAAACAATACTCAACCAATAGCAAACTAATTGTATTAACATAATGAGGCATGCTATGTAAGGTTTTGTTATCTTAATATGAAAATATAATGGAAAAAAATTTGTTCCTAGGTGTCAAACAGGAGTTGACATTTAGGCCTAGACTTGTCACCACGTGTTAGTACTACCTTGGGTCATTATAAATGGAGCTACGCATTTTGAAATTCGCTGAGGTGTCATTAATTTAGGTCATTTACTTCTAGATGTCATTGTATGTGTGAAGAATTACATTTAATTACTTTTCAATGAAGAAAAAGTAAAATATTTATCAACAAAATAGGTGCTGGGAATCTCACCTGATGGTTTTTTCACCTGGAGTGATTCCCTATGCTGACATATTTGTATATATCTATAAAAGTATACATTTAATTGCAAAATGCTCCTTGCGCAACTACAACATATTTGGAGTATCACCACCAAATTTGGACACAATCCATTGGAAACTCTAGCCACAGCATCAAAATTTGCAAAACATTGATTTATACAAAATAAATTCTCTGGGACCTCAAAAACACACCTCTACTTTGGCGATCTTTCATAAATTCTATGCACATATAAAATTTCTACTAGGTACTGATACTTACTAACAAAGACCTGCTCTTTCAAGTCCAGCAGTCAAATAGTAACATTTCTGAAGTCAATAGTGCCCCAAAGTAGGTTGCCGGAAGTCACCCAGGGTTGCCGACCACAGGAAATCACCCCGGTTGAGGCTATTTCTATAACAACATGTAGGCAGGATGACTAGCCCTCAACTTGTTAGGCAGATGCCCTCTTCAATTTTCTATTCAATAATTTTGTTGACCACTTTAAGCTAAATAAATTTTAATGTAATAATAATTTGATGCATCAGTCCAATTCTTCATTGTTACAATCTTAACTCTGCTAAGATGACAAGAATTTCCATCAATAAGCAAGATAAGCAGTCATCGATTCCTTGGTTTACCAATTATTGTACTTATCTACTAGCTATTCAGTGAATTCTGCAAATTAATAAGGTAACATCGAGAGCTACACCAACTGGAAGCTAATACAATTATCTTTTTGCTTGTGCTTGACATCAAGTGAAACAAGTTAAACATCCAACCAATTCTAACTTTTCAGTTACAACAGCAATGAATATTACATAAAATTGCAGAAGACACATTAAACAGATGTGACAATTAAAATTCATTTGAAGAGTGCTGGTATTGCTGAGAGTATTTGAATTATTGCATCTCTAAATATCAGAAGCATCAGTATCGGGAAATTACTGCATACTGGCATCCATGAAATAATTGTCATCAACTCAGATCAAAATATATACTTACATTTCTACACTACCTTCTTGATCAATTGATTGAAATTTATGGTTGATGACTAATAAAATTCCACCGAGTTAAAAAATATCATGCGGTCATTGCTAACCAAACAAGTAACATGAATCTTTCCTAGAGGTCAATTAACTACATGCATGCAAGCACGTAACTGCTGTGCAATCATAAACAATTATTGAAATTAAACTTGAACTAAAATAACACAACCGTACAAACCATAGTTCATGTATGTTTTCAAGTCAAGCCCAATGCGCTTGATTGACTATAGGGCACTAGGGCAGAATGACTTAGTGCATAGTTATGAATAGAAGTTGATAGAGCAGTGCCAAAGTAAATCAGAAAGTGACACAATAAAAATGTTTACAAACCTGGTTTGTCTCACTCTACCATCTAGCTGATCAAGGCATGGCTTAAGCATGCCCATAATACCATCTACTAAAGCATCCCGGGTTGGGGAAACAAGGTCTTCAGTTTGGTCTCCAACAGAAGTTGATATACTATCTGAATCTGCCATAACAAGTTCAAAAGGCCAATCTAAATCTTTTTAATGCCTATCCACTTTAGTGATGTCTGCCCCAGATTATATATGAAATATTCCAGCATTAATATCAAGGTACACTTTCCAGTTGGGACTGACTAGTCACAATTCTTGCATTAAGATACCTTAGACTGGAAAATGGGTATGAATAGCCTGAAAAAAAATTCACAAGCTAGAATTCAGTCTTGACCACATCAAATTTATCACCTAATTTGGGAAAAAAATATTAAATCCCAAATATTTAAAAACTCTCCCAAATGAGAAAGTAGCATTTGCTATATTAGGAGATATAAAAGAAAACAGAACATCACACTAATTATGCAAGCCTTGATAATAGTGAAGGGAGAAGACATGATCTACAGAAGTCTGCAATTGTTGATCATATTTTATCAATATTCTATAGTGTGAGGTTCTACGTTTCCCTGCGATGTACAAGCAGTTCGCCTGGGTGTGTCTTACTTGCAGAGGGATATGAATTTGGTGCAGTCTGTATTGTTGTCATGGAATCTCTTGTTGAACATTGACAAGTGTGTCTTGATGGGTTTCTAAAGGGACTGTCTAGAATTGGAGCAGATTGATGATAGAACAGCTTATAATTTGAATGGTGTGGTACTTGAGCTTGTCGATTCCTTCAGGGACTTGGGAGTGCTTGTTGACTCAAGGCTGCGGTTCCATCTCCACGTGAGAAGTGTTGTAAGAGAGGCTTCCACTCGGCTCCGCTCTACTGTCAATAGGAGTTCTGTTTTCATGGTCTCTTTGTTTATTCCTCATATAAGACCCATCTTGGACTACTGCTCATGTGTGTGGAATTTGGAATATTTGGGGGATCTGAGATTGTTGGAGTTTGTGCTGAGGAGGTGGACCAGGGAGATTGATGGACTGGGTAGAGTGGACTATGGTGAGAAGCTCAAAGCAACGCAGAGTTTCTTCTGTGAGGGGGAGGTAGTTGCGTTCAGATCTTGTGAAGTGTTGGAAGATTTTTCATTGTTCGGTTGATTCAGGTTTGTCTGCTCTGTTTGAGAGAGCTCTGAATGTTGGCACACGTGGGCTTTCTTTCAAGCTGGTGGTTCCTTGCTGTCAGCCAGACTATAAACGCAGATTCTTTTATTCTTGCTGTGCCCAGATTTAGAATTGGCTGCTAGCTCATGTGGTGGTGTGATTTACTTCGCCGCTTCAAGAGGGCACTGGCGGAGGAATTTGGGGCAGTGTCACATGAGTTTGGCTAGACTCAATTTGATGTGATATTGTGGCTTTGTTTGTGTTGCTGACAGTTGTTGCCTGTCTTGGTTTTCTTGTTGTCTTTGGACCTATTGAGCGCATGACGACCAGCGTCCTGCTGCAGTGCTTGTACCGTGCTGTTTTTTTTGCTTGCTGGTGCGCTGAGGTGTACTGCCTCCCATGCCTGCGTGCCCTGTTGGCAGGGCTGTTGGGGCTGTGGGGGGCTGCAAAGGTTAGATACAAAGGTGAGAGATCGTGTTGGAGATGTTGTTGTGTTGGCTCGTTTTCCGAGGTGTGCTCAGTCACCTGTCAATTGTGAATATTTGTTTGTGAATGTCTTCTAGCCTGATGGTGCAAGGTACAAAGCTTGGAGTATTCTTGGCACCGGGGTAACTACAACGCTATTTCCAAAGCATTGTCGAGAATTGATTGACCTCTTGAATTGGTTTATCTGGATTTTTGCAAGGCATATAGTGTTCCTCACTATACTGAGGAGTTTGATAGACTTACATGTGCCTTTTGCTGGAGACTTTCCTAGGGTACCATGGTTTGTGAGGCCTCCCCACGGGTTGAAGGTGAGAAGAGCAAATGCGTGTACAAATACAAAATTTCAAGAAGGAGGTTTGGCAGAAATGATCAAAATACTTTGGAGTCACTAGCTATCTTTCTTGATCTCAACTGTCAGTTTCAAAATCATGCTTTGTTCAGCCAATCTCAATATGAGGAATACCTTATGCAACGGTATAGTGACTCCCCAAAGCTGTTCCACGCTTATATACAAAGGAAACGAAAGGTTGTCTAGGAGTTGGACCACTTCACGATGCAGGTGGTTAGCTGGTTCACAATCCACTGGAGATGGCTGAGCTCCTGTTATCTGCCTTCTCTGAAGAATATAAAGAGGATGTTCCTCCCAATCCTGCTCTGTTCCAGTTATTTGATGGTGAAATGAGCAAGTTTGCCATAAGGTCTCGGAATGTCCATGACCATGTTCAGCAATGGGTATGCATGTACTCCACCCAAAGTTGCTGAAGGTGTGCTGTGCAATTGACACAGCCTCTCATTATAATCTTAAACCTTTCTCTACAGAGAGGAATGCTCCCTGATGTATGGAAGATTTCATTGGTGATTCCAATTTTCAAAAGTAAATCTAGACATGATCCCCTCAATTATCGTCCAGTTAGCCTTACCTCTGTTTGAGGCAAATTGATGGAGAGGATTGTTGCTGCTGAGCTGGTGGACTATTTAGAGTCTTACCAGCTCCTTTCTTCCAGACAGTTAGGATTTAGGAAGGCTAGATCAACAGAGGATCAGATGTTGCCAGTCTATTTGAAAGTAATTAAGTCTGTTTATGCTGATTTGGTTGTAGATACGGCCATGCTTGATTTTTCAAAGGCATTTGATGTTGTTTACCATCCCATTTTGCTTCTGAAGTTGCAGGCTCTGGGAGTTTCTGAAGTTGTGTTGAGGTGAAGTGAATTGGTAGTTTTCTTCATTCATAAATTATGTGTGTTGGCATTGATGGAGTGAATAGTGAGCCAAGGAATGTTCTGAGTGGGGTTCCACAGGGTTCAGTCCTCTTTCTCATTGTGAATTAAAACTCCTGAGCCAAATAATAACCGATTCCTTCCAGAGCTGCATATTTCCTTAAGCTGGTCCCTTGTTTGTGCTGGGACCTAAAACTGCACGCTAGTTTGTCTCATGCTGATGTAACGTAAATGTAGGCTTAGTAAGAGGCCACCTGAACAAGCACAAATTATAAAGTGACTCAAGAACTTGTTGAAATTTCTGTCAACCATTGTGTCTCCTGCCATGTCTCTATTCAGACCTTTCGAGTTCGTTTTTGCCAAGGTGAAAGGACAACCCCATTGGCCTGGAAGGGTTGAACCTTTTGTTCCAGAGAATGGTGGAGGACCCCCAAGAAGTACCTCATCATGTTCTATGGTACCAGAGAAATGGCCAACCTCAAGGCAGAAGATTTGTTCCCCTAATGCAAACAAGGGACGCTTTGGCAAGAAGCAAAAGCAGAAATTTTGAATGAGGCCATGAAAGAAATTTAAAAAAAAAAACAGATTGGGATCCAAAAATTGTCAGGAAGGTGGATGTGTGTCTTGCCAGGGTTAAAGCTTGCCTGTAGGCCAACCAGGATGAAGAACTTTCTCCTGACTCACCTGGTGCAGCGTGTGGTGACCGTGGTGACTCTGAGACGGATGATGGGGCGGTGTTGCCTGTGTCTTTTCTCATTGCGTTGCTGGATGCTGCGGAGGATGAGGAAGATCTGCATTGCTTGCCTTTGCAATTGTCTGGTAGTGTCTGCGGTGCTGGTGTGTTTCTTGTGTGGATGTAAGTTTCGTGCAGATCTGGCATGTGTTGGGATTGACAGGGGCGTCATTGACTTTGTGTGCAGAGAAGGAGGGAATGCTGTGAAGTATTCTTGCTGCAGGTGCAGAAGTGGATCTTGGGTGGTGTCTGGTGCTGGTGGTGGAAGTAAGTGAGATCATCTGTCAGCATTTGATCAGCTACTTGCTGCTGTGAGATCAATCTCTAGGGGGCTGTTTGAAGTTTCTGAGAGGTTGGATGCAATGTCTGCTACGGGAGGTGTTTCTGCTGTCGTGAGAGGTGCCCAGCTGTCTGTGGAGGAGGTGAAGATAATCATTGAGGAAAGAGTAGCTAGGTCTACTGCTGTGTGTGGTGGAGTCTGTGGCGGCCTATCTGCAGATGATGTGATGGGTATAATTGAGGAGAGAGTGTCCAGTTTGGTGAATGGTGGGGTGGTGCATTCAGAGCTGAGAGAGCTGGATGATCAGAAGCGTCATAGAAGGTATGTTGTTTTGAGAGGTTTTGGATCAAGTGATGCTGAGGTGGTGAAAAGAATATTCAATAGGATCTGTGGAGTTCTGAATGTGGGCACAATTGAACTGAGTGACATGAAGTGTCTGAATGCTAATAGCTCATTTAGAGCATGCGTTGAGAATGATGAGCAGAGGTATGCACTGCTGAATGCTGCAAAAGGGTTGATGCATGTTGATGAGTTTAAATCTGTGTATGTTCAGAGAGACCTGACCTACCACCAGCGTCAGGAGTTGATTGCTAGAAGAGCAGTGTTGGAGGGCTTTCCTCGGGGAAATGGTGGTGATGGCAGCCGGAGGGACGATGGCCGTGGTGGCCGCGATGGTAGTGGGGGGCTGGTGATGGTGGTGATGACAGCCGGAGGGGTCTTTGTGGTGATGCTGGTGGTCACTGTGTTGGTGTTCTTGGTGGTGCTGGCGGCCGTGGCTTTCCGACTGGCCGCCGTGTTGGCGGTCGTGGTGGTGCTGGCGGTTGTGGTGGTGCTGGTGGACGGGGAGTGACTGGATGTTGTGGTTCTGCTGGCGGTCGTGGTTCTGCTGGCGGTCGTGGTTCTGCTGGCGGTCGGGGTAGTGAGGGTTTGCGCGGTGGTTCCGGTGGGCGCGGTGTTGCTGAGGCTCGGGGGGACCCTGGTGGTCGTGACGTTGGTGGGGCTGTTGGACGTGGCGGTGGGGTTGCTGGCGACGCTTTGTCCGGTTTTGGTTGGGGTGGTGATGGTTCTGTGGTTGCTTGAGGGGGCGAGGTGCATCGTTTCACTTTATGTTTAGACAGGTAAATGTAAATTCTCTCATGAACAAAGTGTTTTGCTTGATTGATTTGGACAGGCCCTGCCCCTCGGATGTTGTTGCTGTGAGCAAAACTTGGCTCACTGCTTTGGTTCCTTCATCCTTCATTTAGTTGGGAAGTTTTGATGTTGTGAGGGGTGATACTGACGACGCTGTTTGCAAGTATGGTGTTTGCGTGTTTGTGAAGAGAGGGGTTTGTTTTGTTTAACACAACCTCGAGTGCCCTAATGTTGCTGCCATTCACTCGCTCGTTGTTGATGTCTGGATGTTGGTAATTCTTGGCTCATCCAGCTGATCTTGACTTTTTGTGCTGACCGTGAGATGGCAATTTTGGATGACTTCAACCTGCCCTGCTTGGCTTAGCCTTTTGAGAATGTTCATGATGAATATGTACGCCCAGTGGATATGTCTTTTTTGGACTGTTTTCTCTCTGTTGGTCTGATACAGTGGGTGACTGAAAGCACTTATCTAGCAGGTGGTTCCATTTTGGACATATTCCTTACATCTGAGTTGGATAGGGTGTTCAGTGTTGTGATGCTCTCCCCATTTCCTTGTTGTATGCACTTTCCTGTTGTGTGTGACAATCTTTTCCATGTGGAACTGAAGCAAGATGTTGACTACGTTCAGAGAGGAAGGTACCTCTGGCATAGGGGAAATTATGATGCCATATCAGGGTCCCTGTTTGATTTGGATTGGCAGTAGGAATTTACGTACTAGTCTGTCAACAGTAGTTTTAGGCACCTGGTGTCCGTCCGTTCTGATGGGGTTGGTTGATCTACATGTTACAGTTCCTTCTGTGACCAGATCGTTGGAGGCGTCTCGATTGGATGTTTCGTGTGTGGATGTAAGTTTCATGCAGAACCCGCATGTGTTGGGATTGACAGGGGTGTCATTGATTGTGTGTGAAGGGAGGGAGGGAATGCTGTGAAGTATTTTTGCTGCAGGTGCAGGAGTGGGTCCGGGGTGGTGTCTGGTGTTGGTGGTGAAAGTGAGTCGGATCTTCTATCAGCATTTGATCAGCTGCTTGCTGCTGTGGGATCAATCTCTAGTTTCTGAGAGGTTGGATGCAATGTCTGCTGCAGGAGGTGTTTCTGCTGTCGTGAGAAGGTGCTGAGTTGTCTGTGAGGGAGGTGGAGTTGATGATTGAGGAGAGAGTAGCTAGGTCTGCTGATGTGTGTGGTGGAGTCAGTGGCGGCCTATCTGCAGAAGATGTGATGGGTATAACTGAGGAGAGAGTGTCCAGTTTGGTGAATGGTGGGGTGGTGCGTGCAGAGCTGAGAGAGTTGGATGATCAGAAGCGGCGTAGAAGGTATGTTGTTTTGAGAGGTTTTGAATCTTGTGATGCTGAGGTGGTGAAAAGAATGTTTGATAGGATTTGTGGAGTTCTGAATGTGGGCACGATTGAACTGAGTGACATGAAGTGTCTGAATGCTAATGGCTTATTTAGAGCATGTGTTGAGAATGATGAGCAGAGGTATGCATTGCTGAATGCTGCAAAGGGGTTGATGCATG
>SDVV010028535.1:0-11942 GCA_016164225.1 Gammarus roeselii | reverse complement strand
CTTCGTGTTTGAAAAAAAAAGCATAAGCAAAAGTCTACAGCTTCTTCTATGACACACTGAAACCACGCTACGGTGACAACGTCTCGCTCATCTACTCGGACACTGACTCGTTGCTAATCCAGTTCAAATGCGTGGCCGACATTGAAGCGGAAATGCGCCAAGTTCCCCTAGCTGAATACATGGACTTCTCCAACTATCCCAAAAATCACCCCTTGTTCGATGAATCCAAGAAAGGACGGCTAGGACTATTGAAAAGCGAAACAGCTGATGACTACCCGAGTGAAGTCATCTGTTTACAGCCCAATTGTTACAGCATGTTGCTTGAGTCCGACGCAACAAAATCGGCTGCTAAAGGTGACAATTACCAGACACAAGACGAAATCAAACATGAACAATACAGAGATATACATACCCAGAAAACATACACACACTTTGAGACAATTCACAATATCCGAGCGCAGTCATGCCAACTCCAAACTGTACGCACAATCAAAAACTGCCTCAGTAAAATTTGAAAATAAGCGCTACTATCTCGACGCATGCATAACTCTTGCCTATGGGCATCCGGACATTTCCAAGAAATCCGTTGAAAATAAACCTACCGTCACTAAAAAGAGGAAGCGATGTGCCTTGGCTAATGAAATCGATGAAGAAATGGATTTAACATGGAAGAGACGCAAGCCGGGTGAGACCGTGTTTGGCGAATGTAGTCGACTTAATGATGAAAGCACCTCTATCTCCGCAGGTTTTTATCTTCTAAACGATCCTAAATATTCATCGTATGCTCTTACCTATTCATTGTATGCTCTCATGTTCATAAAAATAAAAATACTATTATTCTTGTCTCATTGTCCACCTAAATACCCATTGAACGAATGCAGTGGAAATAAACCCATGAAAACAATGTAAATGAACCTATGTAAATATATGTCCACCTGTATTATGCTCTTTATAAACAATGTAAATGTTATCCCCCAAATGTGTATTTCATTATTAAATATATGTATAAATAAATCTTGTTTCATTGTCTATAGAATAGATTCATCTGAAAAAGTACGTGAACGTATCTGTTTTATTCTTAACATTGACTCCTGATGAATCTCTGAACGGAGTTAAATGCGACAAAGCGAATGGATTTAATCAATCGTGCAACATATTTCTTGCATAAGTACTTCGATTATCCTAAAAATAGCTTCGAGCAGTAAAAACTTCTATTCAAATGAGACATTAAATAACAATCCTAGTATTATATCATGCCGTACGAAATAGTACAATCATATACAGTATCGAGAGGACCAAATAGAATACATCTTTACAAAGCGTACGTAAGCACACGTAAATAAAAGCAAAAAGATACCGAAAGGAAACCAAATGATATCGTAAGGCAACTGAATTCCCCAAGATGATCTTATCTCGAGATAAGATCATTGTGTGACCACACATCAAGAGATAAAATCGCTAATTAGCATTTGCGGTTTGGACACCGCCTGAGTCCGGTCGACCCCTCCCCTCTTCCCCAGCCGTCACGGCCAGTCTCTATGTATCGTAAGCAACTCACTTGACCAGAATAGAAGAAAATGAACATGTAACTACAATGTCCGAGAAATACAGCGAGTATGTCAGACATACTAAAAATAATATACATCCTAACAAATATATCGGCCGACTCATAAAGAACATGCGTTCTTGTTATCTCTACGTATCATCTGTAACGAACTTGATCAATTTGTCTTAACATAAAACGACAATGTCCGAGAAATACAGTGCCTGAGTCACTAACAAATAACATACATACTAACCAATACATTCGATAAAAGGTTCAAAGATCTAGTCATCCTAAATCTAATTCCTTCATAAATCATAAATGGAGTCACTAATTATCGCTAAATTTAATTCATTCACAAAATCATATTAGTACTAACTAATTTTCGCGTATATAATTCTTTCACTAAAAGCATATTCGGTCGAGTCACAAAAAAAAACTCACTTGACCCAAATAGAACAGAGCACTCGAGATGCGATCTAACAAATGCATTAGCCGAGTCACAATAACCTGCGTTCATGGTATCTCTACGTATCATCAGAAACTAACTTGATCAATTTGTCTTAACATATACCTACAATGTCCGAGAAATACAGCGCATGAGTCACTAACAAATAACATGCATCCTAACCAATACATTCGATAAAAGAATCAAAGATGAAGTCATCCTATATATAATTCCTTCACTAAAAAGCATACATCCTAAATCCTTCACAAATAACATACATAGAGTCACTAATTACTTCTATCTAAATCCTTCACTATAAAGCATACATCCTAAATCCTCCACAAATAACATACATAGAGTCACTAATTATCCAGGGCGTTCTTGGCTACCATATATCCATTGCCATTCTCGCGGTCACTTTCCAGGGCGATTCTCGGTGTCCGTCTTTCCAGGGCGATTCTTGGTGTCCGTTTTTCCAGGGCGATTCTTGGTGCTATTTTCCAGGGCGATTCTTGGTGCGATTTTTTAGGGCGATTCTTGGTGCTATAATAGCTACTGCTACACAATCTATGATGTGAGGTAAGACTCTGTCTCGTACAGATCAAGTTTCTACAGCATTCAGCGTTCAAAACAACTCCGTCGACTTAAAATTTAAAAAAAAAATGCGTAAAACATTTCAGTGGGGCAATACAGTGAAATGAAACGTTAGAGGTGTATGCCCATTTTCGATAATAAAAGATCTGATACAAAACAAAACCCCCCAACCAGAGGTTACGGCACAGAACGGGCGGTGTACTAAGCGGGACCCCGCTGGAGCATGACAGGTTCCCTCATATCTTGGAGCATTCAATAGCAAATAACCGGTGTGATAATGACGATATCTCTAAACAACACCGGAAGTTAACTGCGGTTGGCAACCAACTTATAAGAAAATTCAACTTTCGTACGATGTATGTTAAGCTGCAGCTTTTTGAAACGCGCTGTTATCTCAAATACCTTAAAACTTTGCGGTGTAAATTTACGAAGGGTACTATGAGCAAACTGCGAGCAGCATACAATGCCATATTCAGGAGGCTGGTGGGTATCCCGGGACAAGCGAGTGCTAGCCTAGTATTTGCAGAATATGATGTCAATTGCCTGAATGCACGAGCAAGAAAAAGTGCATACAGCCTACAGGAACGAATTGAAAACTTGAATAATCCCTTCCTGGAGGCAGTATGTAACAGTGAGGAATACGAACTATTTCAATTTAACGAAAGATGGGACAGAATACTGTTTGTGTAGGAAGATTCAGATAATAATAGCAATGTTTGACACCTAACTGCATACCTCGGGGTGTCAGGTTGAGACGCGACCCCGAGTATGTTCACTGATAGGTGGCTCCATACTAAACCTTTCCAACATTGTTGTTTGTATACATATTCATGTGGGAAAGGTACTCAATCTATGAATTGCTGTCGTGTATTTCAATATTGATCTGTCTTCACGTGTGCGTTTTTTTGACGATGTTTTTGATGTATTGGTAGGAATGTTTTTGTTGAACTTGTTTTTCTGTTGTAACTATTATTTTACCATCGAGTGCTTCTATATAGATGATAATTATATTTATTATCATATGTAAGCAGGCAGCTGCTAGTAAATCAAGAGATCAGGACAGAAGTGAGAAAAAAAATCAGAACGAGTCAACGTGAGAGAGCTGGTGGTGACATTCTATGTTGGTTTCAGTTTGTTTATATATAAGTTTCTTAATGTACATTGGAACTCTCGGATCCTTTTCTATCTCCTGATTATTTGTATTTGTTTTATTATTTCATATAAAAGTTTATTAGCTGTAGAAGGGTACAGACCCGACACCCTCTATTTTACTTTATTGACTATATAGGGAATCGACATGGAAGGTTTCAGCAACATCAATAACTCACAAACGAGTCCATGTTTCTGCTTACAATAGGTGTGCTTGTTTTTTTCTCAATTAAGAGTTGGTCAATGCTTGTCACAGAAGAAAACCTGTTCAAAAGCATGTGATTGCGATACAAAAGATTGGTTTTATATCGTGAATTTTTTTATGTGAAGAAATGTTTTTTATTTTTTTCCCCTGGTTTCTTTTCTTGTGACCTTAAAGTTAGATCAAACAATACCATGTGTGGTGGAAGTGTGCTTTAAATGATTTTTTGTTGTTGTTCGAAAAGGCTCGAATAAGATTTATACTTCTTATCGGAACGATCTTCTGAGCAAATCTACGAACTCTTCCCGTTACATAACGTCTCATATGACCATATGTTTTCAAAACCAAGAAATGTTTCCATTGCCGAATGATTTGCTTGGCCGTGAACAGCTAATGTACGACTTTTTTCTCACATTCTGCTGGCATCCTATACGGAACAGGGTGACTGCTGTTGGCCACAAACATATGGAACAGAGTGACTGCTGTTGGCCACATACATATGGAACAGAGTGACTGCTGTTGGCTACATACATATGGAACAGAGTGACTGCTGTTGGCCACAAACATATGGAACAGAGTGACTGCTGTTGGCCACAAACATACAGAACAGAGTGACTGCTGTTGGCCACAAACATATGGAACAGACTGACTGCTGTTGGCCACAAACATATGGAACAGAGTGACTGCTGTTGGCCGCAAACATATGGAACAGAGTGACTGCTGTTGGCCACAAACATATGGAACAGAGTGACTGCTGTTGGCCACAAACATATGGAACAGAGCGACTGCTGTTGGCCACAAACATATGGAACAGAGTGATTGCTGTTGGCCACAAACAGACCTTATTAATACGGAACAGAGTGACTGCTGTTGGTCACAAACAGACCTAATTGGACTAATTCCAAATTATCTGATTATGGACCATTACTTTTATTCAAACCTCTGCCATTGAAACCAAGAAGGGCGTTGCCTTTGTTTGCGTCCGTCTGTCTGCCGGTTCTGTGCAGAACCGTCCGTCCGTCTACCGGTTCTGTGCAGAACCGTCCGTCTGTCTACCAGTTCTGTGCAAAACCGTCCGTCTGTCTACCGGTTCTGTGCAGAACCGTCCGTCTGTCTACCGGTTCTGTGCAAAACCGTCCGTCTGTCTGCCGGTTCTGTGCAGAACCGTCCGTCCGTCTACCGGTTCTGTGCAGAACCGTCCGTCTGTCTGCCGGTTCTGTGCAGAACCAACAATTTGTTTGGCTCTCGCGATACTTGAACATTGTTAGGCTTTCATTAATAATGCGTGGATGTTTTTATTTGACAGTTTAACCTAATCATGGTGTAACTTTTTGCTGAGAGATCTCCTTGTTGATGGTCTTGATGATGGTATAATTTGATTGAAAAAAAACTATTTGCTGACTTTTTTCTAACTAACTCTATACAAGCGATCGTAATTGTGTTTGCAAGTTACTGCCTTGCATTTTTCCTCGCGGTCACCATCACTTGAATGATCTCGTATCGAATCTTTGAACGGGCATAAGATTTTGAATGTGAAAGTAGCATATAAATCTAATAACCATTATTAAATAACACGATGGAATATTTTGATATTCCACAAGACTCAACTCATCCATGCACAAGCGTTCTCCATTCACGCTCTCCTGCACGCTTTCTCGCCACCTCCACACTCGAGTCTCTCATTCCTAACGCATGCCTCTCGCCATCCATCCACTCAAAATCGGGCTACCTCTAGGCCTATATCCACTCACCTCCGCTTTCATCACCCAATTCATCAATCTCCAGTAAGAACTTGTCTTAAACGTACTCACAACATTCCTTGAATATTTAACACACAATTTACATATCACATTCGATGCCTAGCCTCGTCAAGGCTAACCCGCTTTTGGTCAGATGGCGCACTTTCCGCAAGAACCCTCGAGACAGCACACAGCCGCCGTTTACATCGTGAGCGTAAAGCTATAAATCATTACGTGTGACCAAAATCTTGCACTCATTTACCCAAATGCATCATTCGTATAATAAGGTGTATCATCCACTCAATCTAACCTCACATAAATCCCATGATTTTTTTCACAAGTACCACCTAATTCATAAAGGCTTATAATGTAATATGTACTCCACCACGACGCATCATCTGATGTCAAATTTTAAGCTATGTTATAAGAGAGCAGTCACAGAGACCAGCTCTCACCATTACAACCCAAACCAGTGCTCAAGCGACCAACGCCTCTCTGTTCAGGCATCCCGCAACCCTCGCCACCATTCTCAATGTTCCATCCAGACATAGGATGAGGTCAGATGATCCAGGATGCCCAATAGCTACAGCACGAACACTCCAAACTTGTAATACGACCTCAGGGTATCAAACAAATGTTAGTAAATAAGCGAGGTGACGTACTAGAGAGGTAATGAGAAAGTCCATAAAAGTGAAAACTGCGCGAATGAAGGAAAAATTAATGCCACATCGGCAACTTAGCCAACGCTCCAGCAGACCGGCAGCCGCCGAGCTCCTGTGCAGTCACTCTACCGCCTCTCGGCATTAGCAACGGTTAGTTTGGTTAGAGTGCACAAGCCGATTTTTATATATGTTTCTTGTATCTGTCCAACCAAGAAGGATAATAATACTGTACTCCTGCTCCAGATTGGCTCAAATCTAGATGCCTGTGCTAGCCCTCTCTAGCCCACCAGGAGAAGTACATAAATCAGTTCCGTGCGTGTATCTATTATCTACATTTTCTAGGTGTTCATCAACGCGGTAATTTTCCTGCACTTCGGTGAGGTACTTATTTAATAATACTTCGGGGAGGTACTTATATATGAATAATACAAGTTTTTTTCTCGTTGCGATAACCTGTCCGTCATTCTGGGCACTTGTCCGTGTGGTACATTTTGACCACCATTGTTTCTTATAGGTCAATACAATGGAAGTAAATCATAAACAATAATTGTATATTCATTCACCCATAAGCGGTCAATATTTCGTAAATTGAAGGCTCCATGAAGATGGAGATTATAAAACTTCAGATTCCTATCGTATGTACATCCTCACCTTGTGCCCGAACCATCTCATAACACGCTAATCTATTCTGTCCCATAACTTCTTCCCCATCCCCGTTCTAGTTCTGCCAACGTCGTTATTGATCAGATCTGTCAACGTCACCCCAGCCAAGCCCCTCAAACATTTCACCTCTAAAACATTGAACCATTTTCTCTCTTCTGTCCTTGCCCCCTCCTCCCCGTCTCAGCCATGTTGAGCACAGTTGGAACAACTACCCCCTTAAACAACTCTCTCTTTGCTTCCATACCCAATGTCCTGCAGCTCATTACTGAAGGGCAACACAAGAGTTGTATGAGTGGGCAGTTGCCCAATTGTGCTCTTCAGGGCTGAAACGTGGGGGACGAGGACAGGAGAGAGAATAAGGTTAGACGTTTCGAGATGAAATGTTTGAGGGGCTTCTCTGGAGTAGCGCCGAGAGACATCATCAATAACGACCCTGCGAGATAGGAACGTTATTTTACACCCTTTCTTCACTCACGATTTCACTTCCGTTTCCACTAGATCAGTCTTCTCCATATGAAACCACAGGTACCAAAACACTTCACTTACCCCAATAACTCTTCATTTAGTAGGACATTAATTCTGCTCGCGACGACATCCCTCAAACATCTCATTACTTAACATTTACTCAAGTTAACTCGCAGCTTCCTCCTATCACACACTCTACCAAACTCCGACACTAGCCTACGCAACTCTGAATCTGGCTCCAGTGCCGTATCATCCGCAAGCTGTAACTGACTCAATTGCCAACCCCGCCAAGGAGGTTGTACTCCGCCAACCTCCTTGAACCCCGGCCATTGCAGTGACTCTCGCGGCCACCTCTGTACCACTCCATCCACGTAGAGACCGAAACGTCACAGTAACATATCGCATCCCTGTCTCAGTCCCACATTTACAGTGAACCAAGCAGTCACCTAGCTTCACACTTTGACGCACGGTCTGCCGCCAACATAGAAACTCTGACCTTTCAACAAATTTTCGCCTACTCCATTCAAGCGTAGCACCCTCCATATGCCTTTTCAGATCCACGAAAGCCTAGAACACATCATTCCCCTTCGCAAGGTTCCTCTCACAGACTTGTTTCCCTGCCAAAATCTGATCCGTTCATCCTTTACCACTTTTGAAGCCACACTATTCTTAGCAAATCATACCATCGGAAATGTCTCTAGATCTCTTGATTATCACTCTCCCGTACAACTTTCCGACAACACAAACCTAACTGATACCTCACGAGTGCAGCATTTCATTTGATCTCGTTTGTCTTGTTACACCGGTCAACGCAAGCACTATGCCTCTCAATCAACCCCCACGCTCGACACAGAACACAGATTCAACAGCCTCACCAGCCATACGGCTGTCGTTACTATACCCCTTTTCAGGCATTCAGTTACAGCGCCGTCCATCTAGGGGATTTCCCTGCTTGTATCCCTCCTATCGCCTCCTACACTTCTTTCCTAATAATGTCCTCAGCAAGACTCACTCCCAAAACCGGCATCCGTGCATCACCACCCACAGCAACGATGTTAGCTTCTCTGTCATGCTCTATATTCAACAACACATCAAAATACTCAGCCCATCTCTTCCGTACATCACCACTCACCAAGAACAACCGCCAGAGACGTTTTTCATCAACTCATCCTTCCCGGTATTTTTTTGCTCATCCTCTTTACCTCTTTCCTGATATATGTTTGTTCTCCCCAAAATATCGTCTTTACCATCTACCCCATCTGACATCAGCGCCCCTTCTAGCTCTCTTCACCACCCGCGTCACCTCTTGTCTCTTCTCTCGTTAGTTGTCATGGGCTACCGCCCTTGCTTGCAACCACTCCTCAAAGACTCACCTCATCTGCTTCACCGCCAGTTTACCCTCATCTTTCCAAAAACTTGCAGCCCCTCCTCCTAAACACGCCCACATGGCGCAGACAACACACATTTCACACATATCAACAACGCATCTCTGAACGTCTCCCATTCTTCGTCAACATTACTCAGGCCACTACTCACACTGTCAAAATCCTCCCCAACGCCTGCTGGAACAACCTTGTGGCGTTTAAATTACAAGTTGGAAAAATTATTTACCCGTGCCAACTAGTATAGCATTTCCCAAAGTCAAACTCTAATCAGATAAATTTATAAACAAACTGAATGGTGGGATCTTCAATGCATATAACAAGAATCAATAATCAAATATCACTGGAAGGGAACACAATACGTAAGTCAAATATATTCTCATCACACGTCATGAGTATAAATGAGTCATCATGGGCCACACGAGTCATATCTCATGGATTAATATTATATAATTTTACTTACTTAACACCATTATAAGTATCTGAACATAATATATGTTTAATGTAAACATTTTTCCCTCGCAGGTTAAAGTATACAAAATAAAAAAAGTAAGTATACAAACAAAAAAAGTCTTTTACATTTTTCGATTTTTTTAAGCTCTTTTTCAAGCAAAACGTTTATTTCTTAATCGAGAAAAATTATCTGTTCCAGGTCGCCACCCTACTCATATTAAATGGGAACTGCTTGATAATTTCCGGATTTTATTATTTAATTTAGTTGGCATGCTCTAGTGTTGAAATATTAGCTTATCGGATTATTTTAGCTGAAAATAAACACTGTAACAATATATTTTAAATTAATAACATATTTTGATCAATTTTCTGATCAAGTGTAAACGGCCTCTAACAACGAATACATGCAACGGCTCGCCTCCTGACCATCACACGCCCCATCTCTACTTGCCATATCTCCTGATTACAAAATCCTCTGACACCAAAGCTCTGTAGTAAACATGATCATAAAATTCTAGATTTATCAATGTTTACGTAAGATATTGATTCATTCGTTCAGGTACCACCATCAGCTCGATCACTAATCTCATCATTCACGACTCATGGTCTCTCCTGTGAAGGTTCATCACAATCCTTGACCGCACCACTCAAACGAACTAATTGTAATAAGACGGCCAACTCAGAGCTCACAAAAATCCCGTCAGAGCTACGGTGAAGATGGACTCACTAATTGTATATAATTTTAGGCTAATTCCTACACACCTTTTCCACCTCCACAATCCCGTCAGTTTCTATGTCTTTCTCGGTTCATTTCTTTTCACGAGCTCATTTTTGAGGTCTTCAGAGCTATCAAAATTCAACCTTTATCAAGAGTTAATTTTCCTTCATCGGGTCATCCTCATATTAACCAAATTTTATCTACCAAGGTACAGTGAATTTTACCTAAGTTTCTTTTAGATTTTCACGTATTTCCCTCCATGTCGTTTGGACACTCAACCCAATCCACATCTAGCTTTACCGTCATTTCGCACAACCTTATGTGGTTTCTCCACCCCCAAACTCCACCATCCATTTGCCCTGGCATTTTTGATCCCCTCACCCCTACCGCCCACCTCCCTCACTCGAGCATCTGCAACACCATTTAATTAGGCCGTAATGCCCTCCTGGCTCCGCAGCAGTTTTAATTACACTGGGATCTAAGTGGTCACTCCGAGCTCTGGGGCTGCCCCCGGTGTCTGATACACTGTGGGATACTGAGGCCCACTTGTGGGACCTGAGGCGCACTTTCAGATACAATGCCTGCCAAAATTATGTTAAGGGGTCTATTTTTTTATTTTATTTTTGTGATTATGCGCGGCTATATTAATGTGCAAATGAAACAAATATGTTACTTTTGACATCAAAAAAACTAAGCTTTCCAGATATGAGGTGGAAAATTCAGTAGTCCAAACCTCCTTGATGGCAGTCTGTTTTTTGTCAATAGATGATGTAACCGTTTTCCACCTTGTTCTTCATAACATTCCAAAAATTTACTGTAGGATTTAGATCAGGAGAGTTACCCGGCTAGTCAATGAGCGGAATATTGTTATCTGCTAACCATTTTGTAGTTTTTTTATGCTTGACATGGAACGCCGTCTTGCACTAAGAATAGACCGTTGTGGATGCCGAAAAAATTTAGCAGTTGACCATTTGGACAATCAATATTGGAATTGCTGTTCGTGGTTGTGTTTTAAGAAGGAAATAAAGTCCACCCACGTTCATTATCGCTGAAAGAATCCCACACCATAACAGATTCCGGACGTTTGGCCGTCTCAATTGTGTATTTTGAATCGTTCCAGTTTGAACTGCAGGCGGATGACGCTCACGTTTTGGTCGACTTGCGATGGTTTTAAAAATACTTTCATAACTGAACATAACTCAAGACCATTGCTCCGATGTCTATCCATGATACTTTTTGATGTAAGACACTCGCTTCACTTTCATAGCCTTCGTTAACAAGGGTTTGAAGGCTGGACGTCGAGATGGCATGTTGCAATCAATTTGTAGTCGTCGCTGAACAGTTCGCTCGGACACATGGGAAAGCATTTCAGGGTTGCTTATTCTCGATTCCCTGGCAGATTGAGCTGGTTGATCACTAATTAACTAACCTCGTCAGAAGCCGTGCAGAAGTTTTTGAGCAAGTCCTGACCGTATCCTGGGCTTTGGTGTCGACGAACCTTCGTTTCTTTGGTTACGGAGATTCCACTTCGAAGTAGGGACACATTGGAGCGTTTAACAATGTCACTGTAGCCTATTCCCTCCTTTCCATATGTCATAACTTGACTTAATTCATACCGTGAAACCTTTTTTTTAGTTCGCGTCATATCTATCAGACTCGAAAAAAAAATCAACTTCAAAAGGAAAAAGGAAATCTGTGAACTGAGCGTCAAAAGAACAGACGATATCGCACAACAGTAGTTAAAAGGAGTCCTAAACGTGCCCTGTGAAGGAATAAGATAGGGATAAATAGAGTTACTTTTCAGCCTACGGAGTTCGCGCACTCATGTTTCACGGACGGACGGAGTCAGGCGGACGGGACCAGAACTGGTTTTAGCAGGTGGAAGGGTGGAAGGACGGACAGCTTTCGGATTTTTCATGCGACA
>SDVV010028534.1:0-11943 GCA_016164225.1 Gammarus roeselii | reverse complement strand
CGGCTCCATGCAATGTTGGCACTTCCTCCTCAGTGCAGTCCGGCTCCATGCAATGTTGTCACTTCCTCCTCAGTGCAGTCCGGCTCCAAGCAATGTTGTCACTTCCTCCTCAGTGCAGTCCGGCTCCATGCAATGTTGTCACTTCCTCCTCAGTGCAGTCCGGCTCCATGCAATGTTGGCACTTCCTCCTCAGTGCAGTCCGGCTCCATGCAATGTTGGCACTTCCTCCTCAGTGCAGTCCGGCTCCAAGCAATTGTGTATCTTCCTCCCCAATCTGCAATGTTGGCAATCCCATCCAAGGCAATATTTGAATTACTTCCCTCGAGGCCTAGGTGTAGCTCACGGAGCTTACAACATCTGAGTAAAGAACACTCCCGCGCAATACAAATATTCTGAGGTCCTAAAATACAGAGCATCAAGCTACAAATCAAAGTGGTTTACTTGATCGACGCTCCTGCTCAGCTCGGCTGCTGTCAGTCCAGCGCCCTCACACCGGGCTAACTTCACGTTAGTTGCAACAGGCGACTCCGCGTTACGTGGGCTCAACAGCCATGGACATTTACCGGCAACGTGGTAGAAACAACGCAGCCGTAATTTCTTCATCACTCTTCCGCAGAGCAATCGTTCCTTCTCCTCCCCATCACCATACCTTCGAGTTCTCACTCTCTTTATCGCCAATCCCCATTATTCCTCATCGGTCGCTAGCCCTTCCCCCTCCCTTCACCCCTTGAACGGACCGACCGTCTATCATAAAGTAATCTCGTTTTCACCGCCCAATTTGTGGGAGGAGAGCAAAGCTAACACAAGCGCCTGTAGAGGCCAACAGTTTTACAAGGAGCAGCTTCAAGGGGAAAAAACTATAGCGGCGACTGAACAAGTCAGTTGGATCGATGTTTTTAAAATGTGGAAAATGGGAAGAACACCATTATTTATGTGCCTTAAGCCTATGTTACCATTAGAGAGACAACTGGAATGAGTTTGGTCTTCTTGAACAGGTCATAATGACCCTAATATTTGAGATGCTCCTAAGGATTGACTTCATTAACATTTCTGAATGTTTAACTTAGGTAAAGATTGAACAATCGCATTTCATTGATGCTGTGACTGATTGTAGTTTTGAAATTATTGACGGGCAGAGTTTAGTTTAATTCCATTCTGTTGAGGCTTTGCTTATTCACTTTGGATATCATAGTTTTTAGATCTTATAGTTACAGTTATAATTGATATGCTAGCATAAAGATTGAGGATGACCCAAGATAGTTAATACCTTATAACGGGCCTTCAACTGAGAACTTGGAAATCTCAAGTAATTTAAATCATAACATGAAAACTGCAGAATGTTCTTGCAATAAACAATTTCATTGGTTTCACCTCACGAATCGTGCACCAGCATCACGTAAGGCATCGATACTGTTAGAAGCTATACTAAAACCTAAGGCATATCAGTATAGTGTTTCTTTACTGGAACGTGGCTATCAATATCAGTATACCTTAACGTTATTTTTGAATAGTATAAGTTAAAAAATTAGACATATCTGACAGGCATATACAAAAAATACCCAACTGCTTATAAGATGGAATAAAAATAAAAATAATTTTTATTCGAATTTGGGAACAATTAGTGGAAAAATCTTCGGACATCCTTTGTCTCAAAATGCTGATATGTCACACAAATCCGTGAAAATGAATCAGTTGGACAATTGAACAGCAGTGAAAGTGTCTCACCAAATCATTTGTATATTTTTCAATATTATGAAAGCTATGGGAAGGAGGAGGTATTGCTACTGATGTATAATACTTAAAACATAATTTTTTTAAATATATATGAAGTGCATTTGGTAAACAAAATGGAAAATAAACATACCCCACTTTATCAAATACACTTGTACGTTCATTGCTTGTTATGACATGTTTAATCGTAGAAGCGTAGAAGCAAGCAACACCGCTACAGCAATAGCAGCATCCACCGGCACTTCACTGAAGATCACCAATCTCCCGTCCCCAATGTCATAACTGACTGTTTTGCAATCATGTATGCTTTTTCTGATAGGTTAGAATTGAGAATAGCGGAAGCAATTGCAATTAGACAATCGAATCCTTTCATAAATGTTAAATATCAAGAAATGTCAATTTTTTTAAATTTATATAGATAGAATTCTAGCCAAGTTTTGAATCTTTTACAATTTGATTTACCTTTATTTTTTTCCAGACCTGTTTTACTCTGAAGATGGTTGCAGTATAGTGACCGAAACGTTAGATTAAATGAATCCCTACATCCTGATAGCCGTTGTGTCTTTCATTTGCCGAATTGTTCTTCGAAGACTTGATAATGATGGAAAAGAGCAGAGTTTAGGAGGCTGGAAAAGCATTTGAAACTTAATGTGGGCATAGTACTTAAGGCAAGCAAAGCCTGGCAACATCAGGATACATTATTGGTCAGAATAAAAATAGTCAGAAATGATTATTTCTTGTATGCGTTCCCTATTACCACGAATGAGTTAGGGATTTCTCTTGGTGTGTTGATGCTGTATCTATGGGTCATCGTAGGAAACAAACTCTAATAGTCTGAACTACCGTCC
Source organism: Gammarus roeselii (assembly GCA_016164225.1). NCBI lineage: Eukaryota > Metazoa > Arthropoda > Malacostraca > Amphipoda > Gammaridae > Gammarus > Gammarus roeselii. Next base: position 9,364 of record SDVV010028534.1, on the reverse strand, counting down.
CTTATGCGTTCGCACGGAAGTATTGGAATGATTGAAGAGATTATGGTGTTTGCAAGCGTTTTTGATGCATTTCAACGGTAAATAGAGTCTTTTTTTGAACCATTACAAAACTTTTGCACCCGACAAGTTGAAAAGTTTATTAGCGTGTATTGGTCATCTGATTTAGAGTGTATTCGGTGCAATGCCTATTCTGCTCGGCAGTCGGTCTCCAGCATGTCCTCGGTTGTCATTGTTTGAGGTCGAGGTTTTAATTGTTATACCAGGATATCAGACAAATAAGAAGTCAATAAACGACGAATGCCCTGGATCAATCGATGATAATGTTTGACTGATCAAATCGATGTACGCTTGGGGCATCAGTGGGTGCAGGTGTGATTGTCTCTAACTCGAGTCGCTAGTGTTCTAAGCTTGGAGCATCAGTGGGTGCAGGTGTGATTGTCTCTAACTCGAGTCGCTAGTGTTCTAAGCTTGGATCATCAGTGGGTGCAGGCGTGATTGTCTCTAACTCGAGTCGCTAGTGTTCTAAGCTCAAATAAAGATTATTATCTAGTTGAAATTTACCGATATTTGTTCAAACTAAGCTGTAGTGTTTTGATCAAAGTACAGCTAGCAAGAAACGGTACCACGACCGATACCGCTTTATTTTTTCCGCTGGTTCCGCAACCGGTACTGTCGGTACTTTGAATGTATTGCCTGACTAGCTCTGATTATTTGGAAATAGAAATAACGATAACGGGGTCTTTAATATGCCTGCGTTCTAAGAGAGTTGAGAACTGCACTGAAGTAAAAGCGTCGGAGTGAGTTTCTGCCACACCTCAACTCATACATCTTGGCAAAACTGATTGACTTCCCCTCGTGGAGCCGGAAATTCCTTGATTATTGTACGAAAACTGAGCAGAGGTCAATGATCCACATTGTGCGTAATAAACTGGCTGTCAATGCGATGAAAGTTTTTTCCGTAAACAAATGACACAAATAATGTTCTGGAGTTAGATCTTCATGAAGTTCGTTTTCGCATGTAGCATCTAGACGAAGGCTATTTCCACCCGAGCAATGTGAAGAGAAAATGTCGGATTGACAATCTTTTTTTCAAACGACGATGAAATGCGATCTACTGAATAAAAAACACGGTCACGAAAAAACTCCTCGTCTACATTTAAACAGTTAACTAAAACACTCCTCGCTTAGTTATTACGCAGCTTCGTTTATTTTGGTGTACTTCAAATCGAAATGAGTAGGCAACAAAGCAACAGAGATCGAGCCTGCGACCCATCACATTCTAGAGGAACAATTTTCCCTTGCGAAACTGGGTGATAATACATGTGATTTTATACTGTTAGTGACAGTGCTGCTCGAATTGTCCGAATACAAACGATTTAGCAAGGTTTGATGTATCAATAAAATTCACAATCTCTGAAAGTTCTGACCAAGTTAGTCAATTGGCATTTTACTTTGGCAGTCACCCTAACGTGAAATTTAATAAGAAAAATGCTTCAACAATAGCGACAGAAAAATCGGTTATGAATACAAATGCACAAAATTTATTTGAACGATTCGTTGGATGATTGTTGAGAGAGTATACTATAACAAAAATTCGATATCTATATGAATTACTTGAAGGAAATAATGATGTTTTTTGGCTTTATATTAGCCCTATTAGGCACGCCACGAGACGTCTCGACGGGGTCCCGCGTTGATGCTTTTGTAGGTCTTTATAAACCATGACTTTTCATCGACCAGTTGCCGATTAACTGTTGTGTTTAGGTAACTGACTCTCAGTCATCATTTGTAGCATGCATTTCTCTTGTCTGTAGTATAGTCAATCGATAAGATCTTGCAAATGAAATTAGAGTGTGAAGCCCTGTAGTAAAAGTATTACTGGAACGTTTACCGCTCGCCGAGTTGGGTTGGGAGCGTTCTCTGCAACACAGCCTCCCACTACTGCCGTCAGCACGCACTAAACCATCATCCAGTTAAGACCGTGTCGTCATAATGTGGCGCTGATACCGATGTGAAAGAATGTAATTATGCTATTTGTACACAAAGTACTAACAATTTTTGACATTTTATTGAACGATCATATCAATTATTATGGAATTGGAGAATAGCTTGAAGAAGAGCAACATATAATAGCACATTGAAGAGATATGAGTGGGTAATAATTTTAAGTAGGTTTTTGAACACCAAGCGTGCCTAACAGGGTTAAACATTTTCGAATATTATATTGACACTGTTCGAGATATTCATAATACCGACGCCAGTTTCGGAATGTGTTGAGTTCCTGAGTATTCAATCTTGCAATTCCCTTTATATCCACAACGCTCCTAGACGTTAGATTGATTACAGATTCGTGGCCGTAGAGTAATTGACTCGTTATAAGAGGATCACGTGCACACGCAGTAACATCAATTACTATATGTTGGATCATTAACATCATTCAGGATCACATTATTACCTCTTAAACTGAATCCACTCGATGGATGGAGAGCCAACAACAAAAATACAAATACTTATGTGAACCTAATGAGAGGAATTTAAAGAAGTGAAGTGTTTTGCATAATCCTTCTCACAAGGAACAGCTGCCGATCTTTAGTAATCATCGGAGTATTGGTTCCTACCAGTGGGAATCTGGTTTACATCTAAACATTAATAGATTCTTTATCGTAAATTAGTGCATTTTCAAATGCCAATAACCTGTAGCAATGGCATACGGATATAGACAAATTATTTCACACATTAACGATGTTTTTCAGAGCAATGACATGTACTCATACCATTAGAACGGATGTAAGACCACAATTCCAAGAAAAATGTATGCCTCCGTCTGCCTGTCCGTTTGTCTGTCGCCCGTTACAAAGTTCTCTACAAATTCGGCATGACCTCGGAGTTTTATTTAGCAAACATGACAAACAATAGATAATTGAAATCTCAAGTCCTACATTTCAATTTACTTCGCTATTTATTCATTCGAACATTGAAAAAAAATGATGTCTCACACATTCAATAATAGTTAATTCGCATTGACAGTTTCTAAGTTAGCTTTCAATTCATGATATAAACGCTCTACTTCAATAAAACCATTCGATACATTAACTTTTAATTAAACAATCTAAAAAAAAAAAAATCCCATTCGCGTTCCGTTTCAGTCATCTCTTCCCATAAATTTTTGTCGTTATTACCAACTGAAATACAACGTTCATTAACTCGTGTAAAGTACAATGCTTCTAAACAACTCTTCATCCATAGGGTATATTATACAGTTGTAGAAGGCGAGCAATCCGTTTTTAGGTCTCCAACGCTGGGAGTGACGTCACGATTAGCAGAGTAGATCAGCTGGGGTAAATGTCGTCAACATCCGAGGGACCTTGTGAAAATCCATATTTTTTTGTGTTTTTTCAATGGTCGTGCGCTACCGGGTTTTGATAGCCACATATAATAAGATCTACTTGTGTAAGCACTCAATTTTTCAACGTTCGGGTCGACTTACAACTGCTTGGTAAACAAACAACTCTTTTTAATGCTAATTATCGTAGGAGCTTCCTCCTTTTTAATCTCATGGACATGAGATCACTTTGACGTTAGCCTCATTGGTTGGGCTCCCACTTCCTTATCGTTGAACTTCGAGTGTTGGTCCCGGCAGGTGATTTGATGTTTGAATTTCGTCGATTATGTTGATAACGGATTTAAAATCTGCAGGAGTGATTTTTCTCAGGGTTTGGGACTTCAGAAAACATGATCTAAGTTAACTGATTGAGAGCACGAGCAATGATTAGATTGAATTATATAATATCGATGGGGAAATTCCATTCCATAACTCACATTTCCTCAGAACGATTTTAAATCAATTCAGATAACCGTGATTCATCTAAACTGACATCGATTGGTATATACAATTAATGAATAGGCAACAAATTCATTATGAAGGACTTCGTATAAAGTAAATAGGTAAACCACACGTTTGCAAGCAAGCTGCCATACTGCATCTGCTACCCTCGACTGGTGGGTAGCAGTTCAAGCAACACTGACCCTTGCTCTCTTAAAATGCAACCGAGTATGTGAATAAGCTTGACTTCATACCTGAGGGACTGAGCATTAATGCATTAATGCATTGCTGGGAGCTACAGTAAGAACTGCGAACATCACGACATGACTAATAAATGTGCAGATGTTTCTGCTCTCCTTTTTTCCAATTGAGCAAAGAAATCTGACTTTGTCGCTGAATAAAATAAAGCGCATTAAGTACTTACGTTTGTGTACGAGAGACCAGCTCGGCTGGACGACAATGACACGACACGGAGACAAGAGCATACCTAGAAAAGAAAACGAACGAGTCAGACATGACATGGGGACATGACTCGGGAGGGAACACATGGAGCAGTAAGGAAGTTCTCGTCACAAATGACATGGATTGCACTTAATTTAATTCGGTACCACCGAAATATTCATGAACTATGAAAGTTTTACTTAGAATCGCGCGTACCGTCCGAGAACAGTGTGTCATTGTTCAATGCAGCTTGACTGTAGCGTCAGCCGAGATTTATAGACTAGTCTCTAAATCTTGACGCCAACAGTCGCGTCACGCCTATCAAGCATCGAAACAAGTTACCCCTTCAGTCTCCGATATCAGAGTCTCTACCAGTTAAAATATAGTCCATTCCCCGGCCGCTGCTTTACTCAGTGAATTATATCGCAAGAAGCTGTAGAGCCGATCAAATGTAAAACGATTTAATGAGGACTGTCTTGAATACAGCGTTTTTCAGTTTTTCTGAAATTGTTATTTCTTAAACGTGGACAATCATATTTTTCTTACAGAATGATGATGCTAGCATCGTCGTTCCTTGAAGTATAAGGGTTTGTCTGCCATGAGATGTAGATTGATTGTCGGGAGTTGACGGCCTCGAGATGACTTTCAAAACATCAAAGACGTAGAGAAATATTGGGTAAGTGATAAGAACTCGGACTCAAAAACTGTTGTCGTTGCTCGCCGAACATTCGAGCGTTTCGAAACCCATGGTACGCATTGCTGTGCCGAGGCATACAGACACAGGCGTCGTAAGCATTAAAACTGCACATGGTTAGGGCTACAACCACAGTCTCACCGTTTCTTCAATCCCCTTCTATGCCGACGACACAGTCACTGAGTCTAGTGAGAATCAATCATGTCACATGACATGAATAATTCGTATTTTAACAGTAAGTTGTACAAATCCAAGCATTGTTGAACAAAGGGATGTTCCTAATTGAGGTACCTTGTTTTCTAATTCCTGTCTGCAATTGAAATTTCTTAGCCAATACACCTGTTAGTGCTATAACGTTTAATAGTAGCAATTGACCCGCCGCTTATCAACACAACTCACAAAGACAACACGACAGGAATGACCAAATGAATCATAGCCACCCTTCTTAAAAGCTCCTAGATCCGCAACTAACATAACGAACAAGAAGAAACTGTATCCTCTGATCTCAGAGCTTTAAGGATTCGACAAATACACCAAGAAACTTATGGTTCTTAGCTTCGAGGCTATGGGATTAAATAGCGCCCTGCAAGCTGTTTATTCGCCGTTTGCATCCGCCCCATATACGAATGCATTTGATGGAATCGATAGAGTTCTTGGAAAAGGATCAAATACCACCTTGTATATAGAAGAAGGAAACAAGAAAACCTGATATAGCGAAGTTGACCTTAGCCGCCACAATATCCGATATCAGAAAATGAGCTACTAAGTAGAGACAGGGTTATTGGCGGATGAAAGGAAGAAATCTCGACCGAATAACCAGTAAATGAGAAGTTCCTGAAAAGATAATAATGGCTACAGTGAAAATCACCCGATTATACATTTCAGTTTATTTGAAAATGGATGATCGGACAAATAACATTTATCAATCAACCTGACCTGAATTCTAGTGTTGAATTAATCAGCTGGGTGATTTTAAATTAGTGTTCCTTTAAACAGATTTATAACACAACGGCTGAGAAACAGAGTTGTTCAACTGCATTCGTGTTCACTGGGAAATAACATTGAACAGCTGATGAGCTTTTCTGCGATCTTGTAGGAAATAAATCCACTTACGAATCTCTCCGACCAGCTGAAAAGCGGTTAGAGAGGCGAGGAGTGCATTAAAGGGATCATTCGTGGAAAATAAGCGTTGGAAAAATCAAAACTTGTCTAGGAAATAAACATTCCAAGTTAAAGTCTACTGCGTTTGAACAGGAAGCAAGTAACAGAAAATACTGTGCTTTGCGACCAAGACGATGGGACTGATGGTGTGTTTCATGTATTTAGGTATTTGGCAGGACTGCCTATAAAGGTAGTCAAGCGGTTGTCTGGACGACACTAGATTAGGCAACATTGCTAAGAAATCAGTGTTAGTCCACTAACTAAATAATTGAATGCTGGGCCAATAATGAGTAATACTTATATTAAATGCATTGAACATGCCAGACTATTCACAGTTCTCAGGTGGACAACTTGTAGACGAATAGTGGCGTCAACCCATTGAAGAAGATTGAATAGCATATAAATAGAAACAGGTACAACAATATTCTGATGGCAATCCTAATAAAATTTATTCTAGCGCCTTGGAATACCGAGAACTCTAGAAATGTCTAGCCATCATGTTTCTCATCAATCCGGGAAAAAAGTGACAAAATTAGACGAATCTCAGCCCGAAGCACTATGAAAGTGTTTTCTCATCTTACTCGGGGATAAGACCATGGTTATTTCATTCAACTCTAATGTATAGTTAGAGAGCTTCTGGAGCGGAATAAAATAAAAATATCATCGTTCAATCTATCAACAAGTTCCAAAACGGGTTGTTGCTGGAAGATATCACGCAGCACTCCACCTGCGCCTACGGCTTATTATATTAGTGTCACCTCCCTCAGGCTGTTTCTCGTCTGTTCCTGAACACCATCCATCACTGGTCAAACGAGAGCTCATCCATTAAATTCTTACTGCTCTCACCTCGAAGTGGGTATTCGGACGACATTTCTTTACTCAGTTTATTAGATATTTTAGTAACAAAGCCACATCAACAGATATGGAGCGTCGTCAGTCAGCTCATTAGATAGTTCAAACTGATTTATTCAAGAGAGCAAAATAAATCCTACTTAATAGACACATCGACTACAAAATGAGAGACACAATGAAGCAAATGAATATAGGTTACTTTGAGTTCATTGAAATGACGCAAGTGCAAAATGAAACAAAAAATATAGATGTGATCGAGTGTCAGAAAAAATGATATAGTCACGAAAATAATTACAATTACATGGAGATGTAAAATTTATGCAAAAAGAAAGATAGTGCGAACAACGAAAGTGTTTTTGGCTCAGTGTTTAGGCTGTTTAGGGAGTTCATTTCTGAAATGGATCGCCTGATGTACACAAGATCGTTGACTATGAGTTTTCCAAAAAGTGACTCGACGAAATTATAACCCTAAATCTCATCTCGTCATAGTGTAGTGGTTTCTTTGGAAAAATATTTTCTTGAAGTTGGGTGGATCAGGAGAGGGCAATTATGAATACATTAAAATCGAACTACAGAACTTCACAATTATGTTACAATGTAATTGTTTATGGTGAAAAACATTTGTTTCGATTGACTCGCTTGTGTGTCGCAGCACCTTCTCGTCTATCTCTGTATGTTCGCGGGAAAGGTAGAGCCCCAAATATTTATACGATATTATAAGAGGGATTGCAGTAGTTTGTACACGATACTCGTATTTGCACTCGTCCTTTTGTAGTAACTAATTTAACATTATTGGAAAGTGACAACTTTCATTGATAAGGAGTCGCGTTGCAAGAACCTCGCCGAGATGACTCTATCAAACTTATTTCTGACCCCAAGATTAATAAATGGGTCTGCATCAATCGATGTGACCAATGAACACGAACTTTTTAATATTCAAAGATAATTTATCAGTCTTGAGCCAGTTATCCACTTTTAACAACAATTTATCCACCATCCAAGCACAGAGAGAGCGTATTGCAAAAATGCTGATGAAGCACAGCGCAATATAGGCACATATTTGAATATCCCTCACTACTACTCCGTTATGATCGTTAACATGAACCACACAATGTTTCGAAAGCGGATATATTGCATCTCATGTAGGTGCGCTTAGCAAAAAAATGGTTTTAGGTTCATTTACATCGGATGACCTTGCAAGTTGATATTTGACGAAATCTGTGGCATATCAGCCATCCGTCGTTTATCATAATTTGGATATGATGAATATATTTAGTATGGTTTTTGTCAGCTGTGATGAGGGAAGATGGATAATTTCACACAAAACGATTGGAAAAATTGCATAACTGCATCTATACATTGCAATATGCATATATGATCTCTTCGTTTGTCGACAGACAGAACTGAATGTACATTTTCGGTGATACACCTTTTCATATGGAGAACCCTCTCCGTTCTCACTGTCACCTTGTATGGAACCTTGATATCATTGCGTCCTAGGACGAACTCACAGCCACGTTCTTTGTCGTATCGCAAGAGGTTCACGAACCCGTTGAAGTATCATGAATCTATCCATTCATGCAATCATGAGATAAGATGATTTTATTCATGTGAGTAGAGTTGTCATCGATGCACCCTTCAACTACTGATTGAAACAGAACGTAGTTAAGAGGACCTTTCCCGGAACAGGAACAAAATAATAACAGCGAGATTAACATTCCTGATTGAAGAACTGATTAACATTTTCATGCAAGAGGAGATTCATATATGTACTCATAATGAAGAAACATGGATGAGCGAATAAGTCGCACTTGTAATATCATCGATAATAAACAGCCATGAGACGCTTTCATATTTGTAATAAGGACATTTTTTTAACGTCTTTAATACCGAGGAATCCGCAATGCTCCAAACGTAAATCGGTTCTCCTCCTACTACACAACTCGGGACGAATATAAGAACCCATCTCAAGGCTCGATATGAGCAATAAGTTACCTCTTAGGTCAAAATGATCCCATTGTGTCCAATTGGGCTGATAATTCTTACTTCGGCGATCTGGAGTGGCCGGGCTGTCGGACAAAATGATGCGTTAAGGATGGGCTGGAGCAGACTAGACGCTCGCCTGAGGAGGGCGGGAATGGGGACGTGTGATTGGGCAGGTAGGAGTTGGGTTAAGGGATGGGGACACGAGGAAGCCAGTACGGGCAGAACAACACTGGTTAGAGGGAGAGGGACACGAGGAAGCCAGTACGGCCAGAACAAAACTGGTTAGAGGAAGAGGGACACGAGGAAGCCAGTACGGCCAGAACAACACTGGTTAGAGGGAGAGGGACACGAGGCAGCCAGTACGGCCAGAACAACACTGGTTAGAGGGAGAGGGACACGAGGAAGCC
>SDVV010028533.1:0-11943 GCA_016164225.1 Gammarus roeselii | reverse complement strand
CACTGACAACGGTCACCATTGGTGCACTGACACCGGTCACCATTGGAGCAGCACTGACACCGGTCACCATTGGTGCACTGACACCGGTCACCATTGGAGCAGCACTGACACCGGTCACCATTGGAGCAGCACTGACACCGGTCACCATTGGAGCAGCACTGATACCGGTCACCATTGGTGCACTGACACCGGTCACCATTGGAGCAGCACTGACACCGGTCACCATTGGTGCACTGACACCGGTCACCATTGGTGCACTGATACCGGTCACCATTGGTGCACTGACACCGGTCACCATTGGTGCACTGACACCGGTCACCATTGGTGCACTGACACCGGTCACCATTGTTGCACTGACACCGGTCACCATTGGAACAGCACTGACACCGGTCACCATTGGAGCAGCACTGAAACCGGTCACCATTGGTGCACTGACACCGGTCACCATTGGAGCAGCACTGACACCGGTCACCATTGGAGCAGCACTGATACCGGTCACCATTGGTTTAACAAGGAATGAAAGCGCAACCATCTCAAGTTCACATTATGGGTCAGTGCTGATTTTAGTTGTTTCGAGTATCATCGTTGAATTATATTTCCAATTATAACCTTTTCCTATCTTTGTTCCATACTACAGCTACCATGCACATATGTGTTGCCCTCATAGACGTTCTACTTCAGAACTAATCTTTTTACTGTCAAAATGCAACAGTGTTCGGACCTAATATATGTTGTTGTCTTCTAACTCTTGTAAACACAGCTCAGTATCCTAAGCCCAGCCCGGTATCCTACACTCAGCCCAGTATATTACACCCAGCACAGCATCTGCACCCAGCCCAATAGTACACCCAGCCCAGTTTCCTATACCCAGTCTAGTATCTTACATCCAGGCCAGTATCCTGCACTCCGCCTAGTATCCTTCACCCAGCCAAGTATCGTAGACCCAGCCCGGTGATACACTCAGCCCAGCCTCCTACACCCAGGCAAGTGTCCTACACCCGGGCCAGTATCCTGCTCTCAGCTTAGTAACTTTCACGCAACCAAGTATTCTTCACCCAGCATAACATTCTATCCTTAGCCCAGTATCCTAACCAAGGGCAGTATCCTACACCCAGCCCAACATCCTACACCCAGGCCAGTATCCGCCACCCAGGCCAAAATCCTGCACCCAGGCTAGTATCCTGCACCCAGCCAGACGCTTGCAAAGGAGCATTGACCGCCATGGGTTTGTTTACGAGCTGCAATAAAACAAAGGGAGCATTTAGCTAATAAGTTTCCGTTTTATTACGACGAGGCATCCTGTCATCTGGGCTTATGCTATTGTTGGTGCCTCAATTGTTGTTGCTGCTGCTGCTGCTATTACGACGAGGCATCCTGTCATCTGGGCTGCTGCTATTGTTGGTGCCTCAGTTGCTGTTGCTGCTGCTGCTGCCATTACGACGAGGCATCCTGTCATCTGGGCTGCTGCTATTGTTGGTGCCTCAGTTGTTGTTGCTGCTGCTGCTGCTGCTATTACGACGAGGCCTCCTGTCATCTGGGCTGCTGCTAATGTTGGGACCTCAGTTGTTGTTGCTGCTGCTGCTGCTATTACGACGAGGCATCCTGTCATCTGGGCTGCTGCTATTGTTGGTGCCTCAGTTGTTGTTGCTGCTGCTGCTGCTATTACGACGAGGCATCCTGTCATCTGGGCTGCTGCTATTGTTGGTGCCTCAGTTGTTGTTGCTGCTGCTGCTGCTGCTGCTATTACGACGAGGCATCTTGTTATCTGGGCTGATGCTGTTGTTTGGGCCTCAGTTGTTGTTGCTGATGCTGCTGTTGCTGTTATCACGACGAGACATCCTGTCATCTGGGCTGATGCTGTTGTTGGTGCCTTTGTTGTTGCTGCTGCTGCTGCTGTTATTACGACAAGGCATCCTATCATGTGGGGTGCTGCTGTTACTGGTGCCTCTGTTGTTGTTGCTGCTGCTGCTATGACGACGAGACATCCTGTCCTCTCGGCTGCTGCTGTTGTTGGCGCCTCTGTTGTTGGTGCCTCTGTTGTTGCTGCTGCTGCTGCTGTTACTGATATTACGACGAGACATCCTACCATCAGGGCTGCTGCTGTTAATTTTGCCATTGGTGTTGCTGTTGCTGCTATTACGACGAGACATCCTGTCATCTAGGCTACTGCTGTTACTGGTGCCTGTTTTTGCTGCTACTGTTGCTGCTATAACGACGAAACATCCTATCAACTGGGCTGCTGCTGCTAATGGTGCCATTGTTGTTGCTGTTGCTGCTATTACGGTAAGACATCCTATCATCTAGGCTGCTGCTGTTACTGGTGCCTCTGTTGTTGCTGCTGCTGTTGTTGCTGACATTACGACAAGGCATCCTGTCATCTGGCCTGTTGCTGTTACCGATTTCTCTGTTGTTGTTGTTGCTGCTGCTGTTATTACAACGAGACATCTTGTCACCTGGGCTGCTGCTGTTACTGGTGCATCTGTTGTTGCTACTGCTGCTGTTGCTGCTGTTGCAACGAGACATTCTGTTATCTGGGCTGCTGCTGTTACTGGTGCCTCTGTTGTTGCTGCTGCTGTTGTTGTTACTACGAGGCATCCTGTCATCTGGGATGCTGCTGTTAATGGTGCCACTGTTGATGCTGCAATTACTGTTACATCGAGGCATCCTGTCATCTTGGCTGCTACTTCTACAGGTGCCTCTGCTGTTGCTGCTGCTGCTGTTGCTGCTATACGTGCTGAGTCATTATTTCTGCTGCTGCTGCTGCTGGTGCTGTTGTTGTTTCTGTTACTACTGCTTCTTCTGCTACTGCTGTTTCTACTGCTACTGCTGTGTTGAAGCTCCAAAATTCCGTTTTCTGGGGCTGATAACGCTACCTCCCGGTAACTACACATAAAGTGTTACTTAAATTCATGGTGATATCAGAGAATTGTTGTTTTTAAACAAACGGTTCTCTCTAGTGCAATATAGTTTAGATGTTGTGCAGGACACTGACTTCCTACACTTATTTAGGCAGACGTCCCGTTTGCTGTTGATATTAATAACGGTTCTGCGTAATTTGCTGACCATTTGTTGCTGACATCGTAACCATGACTACAACGAGACGGTCTAAATCTCATTTTATGCGACCAATGTTCGGTGACGAGCACTTTATCTAATTGCTTTGTCCCAATTCAACTCTACACAAATAGGACGAAGTATTGGATAAATGTATCTAGACAGAGCATCGCGCACATCAGTGCCTATAAATTGAATCTAGATACAGTATCGCGCCCATCAGTGCCAATAAATGAACCTATATACAGTATCGCACTCGGTTATGCCTATGCATGTATCTAGATACAGTATCGCGCCCATCAGTGCCAACAAATGAACCTATACACAGTATCGCACTCGGTTATGCCTATGCATGTATCTAGATACAGTGTCGCGCCCATCAGAGCCAAAAAATGAACCTATATACAGTATCGCAATCAGTTATGCCTATGCATGTATCTAGATACAGTATCGCACCCATCAATTGCGATAATTGTATCTAGATACAACGCACATCAATGCCTATAAATACATCTAGATCCAGTGTCTAGCCCAACAATGCCTATATATGTATCCGAATACAGTATCACGCCCAACAATGTCTATGAATGTATCTAGATAGAGTAATGCGCCCAACATTGCTTATAAATGCATTTAGATACAGTATCTGTATAGCACAAAACGATGCCTATAAATGTATTTAAATATGATATCCCGTTCACCAGTGCTTATAAATGTATCTAGATACTGTATTGCGTCCAACAACGCCTATAAATATATCTAGACACCGTATCACACCAAACAATGCCTATAAATGTATCTAGATGCAGTATCACGCCCAACTATGTCTATAACTGTATCTAAATACAGTATCACCCCCAATGATGCCTATAAGTGTTTCTAGATACAGTATCGCGCCCATCATTGCTTAAAATCTATCTAGACACAGCATCACACCCATCAATCCCTACAAATGCATCTATATTCAGGGTCGTGCCCAACAATGCCTATAAGTGTATTTTGATACAGTATCGCACCCAAAAAAAGTCTATACATGAACCAAGGTACAGTATCGCACACAACAATAACTACAAATATGTTTAGATAGAGAATCGCTATCATAAATGACAATATATGCATCTAGATACAGTATCCCACCCAACATGGCCTACTAATGTATCTATATACTTATCGCGACCAATAAGTCTTACAAATGTATCTTGGTTCGATACCGTGCCCAACAATGTGTATTAATGTATATTGATACAGTATCGCGCCAAACAAAGCCTAAAAACAACTCTAAATGCATTATCGCGCCCAACAAAGCATATGCCTGAATATAGATACATTATCGCGCCTAAAAATACTCATAAATGTATCTAGAAACACTATCACGCCCATCAATGCCTATAAATGCATCTAGATACAGTTTCGCATCCAACAATGCCTATAAATATATATAGATGCAGTATCACGCCCAGCAATGCCTATCAATAAATTTAGATACAGTACAGTGCCCAACAATGTCTCTAAATGAACCTAGGTAGAATGCCGCACCCAACACTGCCTATGCTGCTGCTGTTTATGGTGCTGTTCATATTTTTGTTACATCGATGATGACACTGATGATGATAATGACACGGACAAAGATACATTTGGTGATGGTGCCGTCGGAGATAAAGTCAATGAAGATAATGACTCTGTTTTGTGGGATTACTCCGCGGTCTATACCAACAACTTTGATTACTAAAGTGACGTATTTTATTCCTTCCTAGTGTTAAAAAAACATTAGTAAACATGAAGGAGTAGAATTGATATTTGATCAATATACGTTGAGCTCCAGCCCTGCTCACATTGCATGCACAATGTTTTACAAAATGAGGTCAATGTTTGTCCCAATGGGACTGCTGCTGCGTCCATCCGCATGCGAGGTCCGTCCACCGCCCGCTGACGTACGTCTATCAGCAAAATTGCTACATCCGCAATACTGAGGAATTGCATGGGCCGCTTAGTTGAGGCAATTGTTCCGGGGCCGACAGTGAGGAAATTGTGCCGGGTGCTGCACTGGAGCAATTGTTTTGGGGGATGACAGTGTGGTAATTGCAACAAGTGGTAACAGTGAGGCAATTGTGTCGAGTACTGACAGTAAGGCTTGTGTGCCGGGGGCTGGTAGCGAGACAGTTGTGTCGGGTGCTGACAGTGAGGCCATTAAGCCGGGTGCTGGTAGCGAGACAGTTGTGTCAGGTGCTGACAGTGACGCCATTGTGCCGGATGCTGGTTGCGAGGCAGTTGTGTCGGGTGCTGACAGTAAGGCCATTGTGCTGGGTGCTGGTTGCGAGGCAGTTGCGTCGGGTGCTGACAGTGACGCCATTGTGCCGGGGGCTGGTTGCGAGACAGTTGTGTCGGGTGCTGACAGTGACGCCATTGTGCCGGGTGCTGGTTGCGAGACAGTTGTGTCGGGTGCTGACAGTGACGCCATTGTGCCGGGTGCTGGTAGCGAGGCAGTTGTGTCAGGTGCTTACAGTAATGCTTGTGTGCCGGGTGCTGGCAGGGTGGCAATTCTGTTGTATGCTGATTGTTAGGGAGTTTCACCACGCGCTGACAGTGAAAAAAATGTGCCGGTCCTGGTAGCGGGTCAATTGTGTAGGGTGCTGGCAGCGGGTCAATTGTGTAGGGTGCTGGTAGCGAGTCAATTGTAGCAGATGCTCACCGTGCGGAAGCTCCTTTGTGTGCTGTCAGCGAGCAGATCCCACCAACTACGCTGACAGGAGGCAGTGTCATCGTATTCCTAAGACAATAGCATGACGTGCAGGCCTGGTAACATTGCATCGATCCCTGTCGACGGACATGCGATGATGTGCTCGCCCAGCCTTTTATTAAATGCAACTCAACCAATGCAGGTTACGTTATTGCTGCAGTCATAGTTGACCTGGAATAATTTAAGGAGATGGAAGGCTAGTCCAAGACATGTTGCAGTGTATGTTGTTCTCGTCTTACGGTTCTGAATGCATAAGTAATTTGGGTGTTTAGTGTGTTGCCTGCAATGTGCTACCTGCAGCTGACAGTGTGTGGCTTACAATGTGCTGTAGCAGCTTGCAGTGCGTTGCCTGTAATGTGCTATAGCAGCTTGGAGTGTTTGCCTGCAATGTGTTGTAGCAGCTTGCAGTGTGTTGCCTGTAATGTGCTGTAGCAGCTTGCAGTGTGTTGCTTGTAATGTGTTGTAACACTTGCAGTGTGTTGTCTGCAATGTGCTGTAGCAGCTTCCAGTGTGTTGTCTGTAATGTGCTGTAGCAGCTTCCAGTGTGTTGTCTGCAATGTGCTGTAGCAGCTTGCAGTGTGTTGTCTGCAATGTGCTGTAGTAGCTTGTAGTGTGTTGCCTCCAATTTGTTACCTGCAGGTGGTAGATCGTTGTCTACAATCAGCCACCTGCAGCTGGTAAGGTGTTACAGGCAATGGCTTGGCTCACGATATCCTGATCGTCTTATAACAATCAGGTCATTATTAAACTGAACCGACATAAACATAAACCGAATTATTTAATTCATACACATTTTTGGATGTGTTGAATGGATACAAAAGTTTGTCATATAAATGAAAAGCAGAATATATGTGGAAGAAGGATTTGACCACAAGGTGTCCAATTTGAACGCCACGACAGCTCAAGAACGAGTACTCCCTCTCAACAATTTTTGGAGAACGCCTACTCCTCCTATAACAAAAATTATAGGTATAAAACCAATACTATTATCATACTGGAGGGAGCGAACAAGCACCCCTCTCCAACTAGGATAGACACGCTCTTTATTGAAATAAAGGCACTCATTTACTCAAAAACCAGTTGGGTAAAACGCACGAGGTTTTACTCTTTCTTTGATGAGTTCTACTCTTAATATTCGTAAAGAGTTGCTTGGTTTCGCCTCTCGTCGTCTGAGCGATTTTTTTAAAACCTTGTTTATTGCCATTCGTTTATATTGCACGTAATTCAGATGATGCGGTTCAATTTTGAATTAGTTTTTTTAACGTTATTGGGTCAATTTATGTATAAATATTGGCTTGGCATGTTATTACCCTCTAAGTAGTATTAGATGTTTGATTCCCGGTTCCCTCTGCTCCCTGTTTAATGTTTTTAACCAAGCAATCGCCAAGGTATTTATTGCAAACAGCCGTGAGGTGCAGAGAGCCTTGAGACGTCAGGGCTTCGGCGCTATATTGTTTAGAACCTGCACGCGGCAAAATGATAAAAAAAGCCCCATATACAGTGAAAACGATGAGTAGATAAGATAGTCACAGAGCAAACATCCTAAGCTATCCTTATCGTGTACTCCTTTCCCCGGCCCAGTGCAGTGGGAACTATGAGTAGATAAGATAGTCACAGAGCAAACATCCTAAGCTGTTCATATCGTGTACTCCCCTCCCCAGCCCAGTGCAGTGGGAACTATGAGTAGATAAGATAGTCACAGAGCAAACAACCTAAGCTGTCCAGATCGTGTACTCCCCTCCCCAGCCCAGTGCAGTGGGAACTATGAGTAGATAAGATAGTCACAGAGCAAACATCCTAAGCTGTTCATATCGTGTACTCCCCTCCCCGGCCCAGTGCAATGGGAACTATGAGTAGATGAGATAGTCACAGAGCAAACAACCTAAGATGTCCAGATCGTGCACTCCCCTCCCCAGCCCAGTCCAGTGCAAACTATGAGTAGATAAGATAGTCACAGAGCAAACATCATAAACAGTCCGTATGCTGTACTCCCCTTCTCAGCCCCAAGGAAGTTCACAGACTCCATCTATATCTATCGCAAACACCCGCAAAGAAAACAGTGGCACTTTTGCCATTTAATTGTTAAGGACAACTCCGAAGCAGATCTGTTGTCCTATAACTCATGTCTCCCCTTATGTTCTGTCTCCCCTGCCATAACTCTCCCTGTCTTTCCCCCGTACACAGCCACCATCATGATGGTCATCACAGTGGGGGACCTCCTCATCTCTAGGGCCAAACGGGACACAACACATCACGCTGCTGCAGGGCAATGCGCCACACTGGGAGGAGGGAAGAGGGGAGGAGGCGTATTGGGATTAAGTACATCTTGACCGAGTGGGAGTGTAAATCAAAGATATCATGCATTGTAAGATTTCTCAATTTTTATTCTTGTAGTGGAATTTTAATGGCTGGTTCTTATACACAAGGGTTTGTACTTGCATTGTTAGGTATAAAATTTTATTCCACTAACTTCCGGTCTTTGGTTGGAATTTTTGAAGTACTAACAGTTGTTTAACAGACAAATCCGTAGATTTACATACAAACAAAATCTGGAGATGTTTAAGTAGGTGGCGAGACTGCTGTTTACGCAAACAACCTACGCCAAGCAATCCTACCCAAAAACGACCCTATTCTCAGAATGCATAATCGAAAAATGAACATATTTAGTTGATTCAAGATGGGCGCTCCTTCATCCCTAGGAAGTCTTTTTGCACTACAAAAAGATAAGGTGAGCAAGCGCTATCATTGCAGAAGGGCTTCACTTCGACACAGTTTCTGTAGATTTAGATGAAAGTGTACTTGGGAATTGGGTCTACCAACCTTCACCCAAACAATAACTCGACCCAATTGTTTTTGTCTTCGGTTCGCGCTGATCAAAGAGAGTCTTAAACAAGGGTACCACAGGATGAAGACATCGAAAGTCAAGCGTTCATTGATTGTGAAAGCAGTTGTAAAGTCATACCATCCAGGATTTCGATGGAGATATTTGGAGTACGGTTGTCCATGCAAATAGCCAACGGCGAGATTCAATTTTTAATGTTCAGTTCTAAGAGAAAAAATGTGTAGCGTCAATCTGTGTTTAGTGTCGATGTTCATTCACTCTCCACGCCGTCTCTGCAACCACCACTGCGAGAGCGATGTGCAACCCCCGGCAAAAAACAAGCAGTCAGCAAATGTCGTCAGCAGCTCATGACTTGTGACAGCGATTTGAAAGTGATTGGAATCTATCATCAAAGAATCGCTAAGCTCGGAGTACTGGTCTGATAAGAAATCCAGACTACATGTTGAATAAAACGAACAGGAATCGATTATAAAAGACCTGCCGAGATACTCGATATTTACCTGTGATGGCACACGCGTTATTGGGCAAAATATGGTAGCTGTAAATATTTTCTCATCGATTTGTCCAAGATATGCGACGACACAATAAATAAATTGAAATTCTAGAGATGAGTTGCGATGCATTCATTTTCGATTTTTCAATCTCATGCACATGTTTTTTTTAAGATTTTCAATAACATATATAGTGAATCATGTTTTGAAACATGATGTAGCTACAAACCGGCCGCCGACAGATGCGCTGTTACAAATTCACTTAATCTCTCGTTTTGCTAATGCAAATAGTGCATATGAAAACTAAGTTTAATGTATTATACCTAAGTATTGAAAACCCATTGCTAGACGATGGAATTTAATGATTTAATAATAATAATAATTATTATTATAACTTGAAATCAATTAATATCGGTGGAGGACACCCTCTCTTCGCCAGTTTTCAGTACGTCAAGACCAAAGAAAATGTTCCGTTGATCTATTGGTTTAACTAAAAAGAAGTAAAATAAGTTTAGTCAACTGACATTTAAGTGATTATGACAATGTTCTGTTCACACTGACCTTAAATAAATAAACTGAGAGCAGAAAATGTCCCACATATGATCGTATAGAACATGAAATGTTTGGCGCACGAATCAGCTATTTTTGAACTAAGTGCATAGATAGTTGACGTCACGTATTACATGTGAACAAGGTAAAAACATTTCAAGGAGCCATTAAAATGAGCGGGCAATAGAGCTCGTACCCATATGGCTGAGATAACAGGATATGTGAGTATATACAACAGGAAAAAAAATTCATTGGAAAGGAAATTATACTTTTCAATAACATATGGCTGACATGGTAAATTTTAGAGAGGCAGTATATTACAGTTCAACAATTTCTGCACGTAAATGTTTAAGTAGGAATAACTTTTGTCTACGTTTAATGGTACATATGCTGCTACTCGCATTTTACGTTTAATGGTACATATGCTGCTACTCGCATTTTACGTTTAATGGTACCTATACTGCTACTCGTCATGTCTGTATGGATGGAATTCCTGGTTCTAACAGCTCAGCATTTAAAAAAGGGTTGGTATTGTGTCGATGAGTTACGGTGGATTTGCAAATCCGTATTGTTACGGAGATTGAACATAGGGTTATTCTCTTCGAAATATCGTTATCACTGTAAGTTCAATGATTGAAAGCTTAGAAAAACAAACACGCACGCGTAAAAAGTTAAGGATGTGCTACAGTGGGATAATATTCCACTGATAAAAGAGAGGCAGAGTGAGGTCACATCTGCCAACTTGTGATGATGTTCGAATGATACGCTTTTGACTATGAATGATCGGTCTTCTGTTTGTTTTGCAGGTAGAATCATACACGTTAATACAGCAAGTCAGAAGGAAATGAATACGGCTGTACATCAAAATACTTTTTTTGCAAAACATGTTGGACAAGTTCGATTTTTGAGGAAGACGTCACGCGATTTGGATAATTTCCCAGCATTGAAAATGACGTGATCTTTTCAGTTAAGTATCTCGTCTACTATTACACCGATAATTTTTGTTTTCTGCTTCATCTACACTTGGTTGATTATTCAATTCCATGGGTGTGCTATATATGGGCATTTTCCTCCTGGAAAAATCATAACCTGTGTCTTGTCGACATTTAGCGTCAATTTACTGGATGAGAAAAAGGTTGAAATCATGTCCAATTGATTATTCATGTTAGTAATAGTATCATTAAGATTTTGTTTCAGTCGAGCACACTACAGTATCATCTGAAACAAAGACAAAGAACCTGTAGTATCATCTGAAAGAAAGACAAAGGAAAACCTGTTGCTAGTGTTTACACAGATATAAATTTTGATAAGGAATATAAAAGGTTCAAGGATCGATCCTTGCGGCACTCCTAAGTTAACCGTACTGACAGAAGGTGATTGTTTAGCTGAGGTTCTTGAAGTTTTGCTATGAAACACTGCAAACGACAATGTGTCCTCATAGAAATAAAACCATGTGGAGAGGGTGGTTTTGAGTGAATGCATGCGAAGGCGGGAGAGGCAGAAACAGAGGGAGCGTTTAGCTTGATTTAGCTTGGCGGTTTACCCTCTTAGAAAGGGGAGCGCTTAAACAAATGGAAGGACGGCAAGCACAACAGGTGCTCAGTTAAATGAGCTGATGAGATGATTAGGTGCAGTCATTAGCGGCGAACGGATATTGAAGAACCTGTTTGTTTTAAGATTATAAAAGGATTTGAACGTGTTTTGTGAATATGCAATTATTTGCCAAGAAATGATTGAAAAGATCAATCATTTCTGTGTTCGGCACCGCTGTATGCACATCGAATTGATATTACCTGACTGATCTTTCAAGTTGATTTTGGGTCATGAATTTTTATTTGCTTCTTCACCAAGTCACATACAAAGAAGGGAAGAGCATAAGTGGAACCATTTCTACTCGAACATGGAGCAACATAACGTGGAAGAGAATGGACGGTGAATGCCATCGTTACGTCGAAAGATAACATCTAAACGCTGTGCAATGAGCAGTGAGCAGTGAGCAGTGAGCAGTGAGCAGTGAGCAGTGAGCAGTGAACAGTGAGCAGTGAGCAGTGAGCAGTGAGCAGTGAGCAGTGAGCAGTGAGCAGTGAGCAGTGAGCAGCGAGCAGCGAGCAGCGAGCAGTGAGCAGTGAGCAGCGAGCAGTGAGCAGTGAGCAGTGAGCAGTAAGAAGTGAGAAGTGAAAAGTGAGAAATGAGCAGTGAGCAGTGAGCAGTGAGCTGTGAGCAGTGAGCAGTGAGCAGTGAGCAGTGAGCAGTGAGCAGTGAGCAGTGAG
>SDVV010028532.1:0-11943 GCA_016164225.1 Gammarus roeselii | reverse complement strand
ATAGTAAAGTAGAATACCCACGTATCAGTGAATAAAGTATGGTCTCTTACGTGCATGGTGGGTATATTGATAGAGGCCCTTTTGAGTAGGTTTTTAGGAACTTTTTTAGAATTTCCCAAAAGAACTGGAACCCGTTTGTTGTGCATAATCAATGAATGCTTTATATCGTGCTTATGATTACTTTCCATGAGTCGTTTAGAATGTCTCACAGCTTATCAACATGATTGCATGATCACAACAATTGGTTTACATGTCACCTAGCTTGTCAACATGATTGCATGATCACAACAATTGGTTTACATGTCACCCAGCTTGTCAACATGATTGCATGATCACAACAATTGGCTTACATGTCTTCAGCTTGTCAACATGATTGCATCATCACAACAATTGGTTTACATGTCTCCCAGCTTGTCAACATGATTGCATTATCACAACAATTGGCTTACATGTCTTCAGCTTGTCAACATGATTGCATCATCACAACAATTGGTTTACATGTCTCCCAGCTTGTCAACATGATTGCATTATCACAACAATTGGCTTACATGTCTTCAGCTTGTCAACATGATTGCATCATCACAACAATTGGTTTACATGTCTCCCAGCTTGTCAACATGATTGCATTATCACAACAATTGGCTTACATGTCTTCAGCTTGTCAACATGATTGCATCATCACAACAATTGGTTTACATGTCTCCCAGCTTGTCAACATGATTGCATTATCACAACAATTGGCTTACATGTCTTCAGCTTGTCAACATGATTGCATCATCACAACAATTGGTTTACATGTCTCCCAGCTTGTCAACATGATTGCATGATCACGACAATTGGCTTACATGTCACCTAGCTTGTCAACATGATTGCATTATCACAACAATTGGCTTACATGTCTTCAGCTTGTCAACATGATTGCATCATCACAACAATTGGTTTACATGTCTTCAGCTTGTCAACATGATTGCATGATCACAACAATTGGTTTACATGTCTCACAGCTTGTCAACATGATTGCATCATCACAACAATTGGTTTACATGTCACCTAGCTTGTCAACATGATTGCATCATCACAACAATTGGTTTACATGTCACCTAGCTTGTCAACATGATTGCATCATCACAACAATTGGTTCACAGGTCTCACAGCTTGTCAACATGATTGCATGATCACGACAATTGGTTCACAGGTCTCACAGCTTGTCAACATGATTGTATCATCACAACAATTGGTTCACAGGTCTCCCAGCTTGTCAACATGATTGCATGATCACAACAATAATTGTTTCTTCACACATCCATCAGGTGTCTCAAAGCCACGGTCAAGAGAGGCATCAGACTCGTGTGTTTGCCAAGGAACCCTTGCCCACTTTCCCAGTGTCTCAGCAGGATTATTTTTTGGATGAGCCTGTCTCTTAGTTCATACTCTCTTCAACTTCCTCTAAAGCTCAGTGCTTTTCATTGGGAACGTTTTTTTGTTATATGCTTACCGTTTACCGCCAGTGACATCTTCCCCTGACCACAGAAAAACACCAATCCAGTTGAGTTATCCTACCAATGTCCAGGGCGTCATAGTGGGACACATGTCAGTGTATCACAGGTTGCATTGCTTATTATTTCTGCCACCTGTCTCTCGTCCTTATCTCCTGTTTCTGTCTCCCTTTTACCGTTCTTTTTTACGATAGTTATGATCTTCCAATAATGGCAACGCTCACCGGAAGATGGATTTAATGGGAGCATGCATAATCTGGAGCAATGATACACGTGACTGACTGCGGATCAACAAAATTATCGACGCATTTGATTATCGTAATAGAACTGCAGCAAAAATGTGGAAAACTATTTGCATTATCTTTAAAACGGTTCAAAAGCTCGATATATTGTAGGCAAAGATAAGTAATTGATAAATAATAAACACTTTCATAAAAATGCCAAGAAAACATGGAAATTAATTTTGTTTTATGTTTCCCATTGGTTTTGTCAAGAAGATGTTCTTTTCCTACCTTTCAAAGCACTTGTGACACAACTGATATTTTTCACTTAGGAAATTTGTTTTCGGTGTCTCGTGAAAGCAACTGTTGCCTCTCACTTTATATTTTCTTTCTACGACTGATAATATTCAAGTTGTCAAGTTTATTCGCGATTTCGATACGAGCTTTAAATTCTCCTGTATCTTATTAGTAGAGGAGTGTGGTACAGAGACAGACGGGAGTTGTGATTTATATAGTTGAACTGCAAAGTGCCTGAATATCTGTCCCGAGTCCTGCCCGCCATATTTATATATTCATGCGAGGTTGTGGAACATCACTAATGGTGTGAATAGCCTCACCATTGGCGTTAATGGCATCAATAATGGCGTTAGTGGAATCAATAATAGCGTTAATTGCTTCACCAATGTCGTTAATTGCATCACTAATGGCTTTAAGGACATCCCTCAATGTGTTAATAGCATCACTAATGGCATTAATGTCATCACAATTGGCGTTGATGGCATCACTAACATGAATGCTTCGATGTAAAGAATACATTCAAGCTTATGAGGATAAGTGCGATGGTGCACAACTTGCAAGACGTGGAAATGCTGTAAGCAGCAACTCCACATCATGTTTATACAGGCGCGACAGAATATGAAGCGAACGTGTCCGCTTGCTGCTGTGGCTAAGAACAAAAGAGCGATGGTGCAGAAATGCATGCCTCGCGGGCAGAAATACAACGGCATGCACTGAAACAACGATGGTTAAGGTACATTAAAGGGAAAACATGCAGAAGCAATGCTGCTATGATGACAAACCAGTGCGTAAATGCTGCTGTTGTATCGACACACCAGTGCGTAAATGCTGCTGTTGTATTGACACACCAGTGTGTAAATGCTGCTGTTGTATTAACACACCAGTGTGTAAATGCTGCTGTTGTATTGACGCAACTGTGCGTAAATGCTGCTGTTGTATTGACACATCAGTGCGTAAATGCTGCTGTTGTATTGACACACCAGTGTGTAAATGCTGCTGTTGTATTGACACACCAGTGTGTAAATGCTGCTGTTGTATTGACACACCAGTGTGTAAATGCTGCTGTTGTATTGATACACCAGTGTGTAAATGCTGCTGTTGTATTGACACACCAGTGTGTAAATGCTGCTGTTGTATTGACACACCAGTGTGTAAATGCTGCTGTTGTATTGACGCAAGTGTGCGTAAATGCTGCTGTTGTATTTACACACCAGTGTGTAAATGCTGCTGTTGTATTGACGCAACTGTGCGTAAATGCTGCTGTTGTATTGACACACCAGTGTGTAAATGCTGCTGTTGTATTAACACACCAGTGTGTAAATGCTGCTGTTGTATTGACGCAACTGTGCGTTAATGCTGCTGTTGCATTGACACACCAGTGTGTAAATGCTGCTGTTGTATTGACGCAACTGTGCATAAATGCTGCTGTTGTATTGGTGCAATTGTGTGTAAATGCTGCTGTTGTATTGACACACCAGTGTGTAAATGCTGCTGTTGTATTGACGCAACTGTGCGTAAATGCTGCTGTTGTATTGGTGCAACTGTGTGTAAATGCTGCTGTTGTATTGACACACCAGTGTGTAAATGCTGCTGTTGTATTGACGCAACTGTGTGTAAATGCTGCTGTTGTATTGACACACCAGTGTGTAAATGCTGCTGTTGTATTGACACACCAATGTGTAAATGCTGCTGTTGTATTGACGCAACTGTGAGTAGGTGCAACTCTGAATCAAATGAGGAATAACATACTTGCAACTCAGTGGGTTGTTGAGCACCAGCGCAACATAGTAGCGTTAGCGCAACATAGTAGCGTTAGCGCAACATAGTAGCGTTAGCGCAACATAGTAGCGTTAGCGCAACATAGTAGCGTTAGCGCAACATAGTAGCGTTATGGCAACATAGTAGCGTTAACGCAACATAGTAGCGTTAGCGCAACATAGTAGCGTTAGTGCAACAGAGTAGAGTCAGCGCAACATAGTAGCGTTCGCGCAACATAGTAGCGTTGGTGCAGCACAGTAGCGTTAGCGCAACATAGTAGCATTAGCGCAACATAGTAGCGCTAGCGCAATATAGTAGCGTTAACGCTACATAGTAGCGTTAACGCAACATAGCAGCGTCAGCGCAACATAGTAGCGTTAGCGCAACAAAGTAGCATTAACGCAACATAGTAGCGTCAGCGCAACATAGTAGCGTTAACGCAACATAGTAGCGTTAGCGCAACAAAGTAGCATTAACTCAACATAGTAGCGTCAGCGCAACATAGTAGCGTTAACGCAACATAGTAGCGTTAGCGCAGCATAGTAGCGTTAGTGCAACATAGTAGCGTTGCCGCAGCTGAACACTAACATTTGAATGGTTTAATCGCGTGCAGGCGAGAATTGGCATTTCTCATGTGTTCGATAGTGTGGTAACGATCAAATAACACAAAGAATATCTGACTAAGATAGACTTCACCTCCCAGAACGAAACAACATGAAATACATTACTATACGCAGGAACGCAATGTTCTGTTTGACAGGTCTGTGGCTACAGCCGTTAACAGAACAATGAAACACTTCAATTTGAAGTGCCCAACGAATGTTCACAACAAGCTCAATAGCTGACCGTACTGCATAACAACTCGGTCAGCTGATCAATCGTGCCGTGGCGTAGAGGGTTGCTGGCGTAAACATGAACTTGATAGCTCGTGCATGCGATGTAGGTGATGGTTTTTCCCATTTATCAGTTCGATAATAATTGTCAATCAGATATTAGGTTCCCGGTCGTTAAATTCAATCGAATTCGGCATGAGGTAAAGACTGGCTGATACTGCTGAGTTTCAAGACCTTGACGATTTGTATTCATTTGAATCGAAATTAAATTACTTCAAATCATTTTGAGAACTTTTGGCGACTGAAAAAATTTCGGAAAATTTATGTCGATGGGAAAAAAATAAATAAAAATAATGTTATTCGTATCCATGCTTGAGCAGCCATTCCAAAGTGCAGGTCTCGGTGGCCTTATACTGGGTTCCTTGACCGAATTGCACTAATGTTCTTCTTTGCAGGAAAAAAATGTGGAGTGAAAATAATGAAAAAAGGAAAGGGTGGGTTCGGTTAGGTTAAGTTAGATATGTTAGATTGGTTAAGGCTCTCAGGGTTTGGGTTAGATTAAGTAAGGGCCGGTAACGGTAATTTGGGTACTGTTTGTATAGGTTAGATTGAGTTGTTTATATAAAATATGATGTAAATAAAAATATCAATATTATTTGATCGATGACTACAGTTGTTATATCCGGCAGTTTCTACTGTTAACATTGGCGCTCGGTCGCATGAAATAATATCAATCATTCTCTTTCGTTTATGCCTTCATTAATATCAATTTGCAAAATATTTGTATTTCACGAAAAGAGAATTTAAAACTATTAGAAGTACAGAAAAGGATGTTCAACATGATTAGATTATTATCATTCCATCAACCGATATTTTCCGCCTGATTATGCATGGCTATGCGAGAAGCACGAGGACAAGAAGTAATAGCACGAGGACAAGGAGTAATATAAAAAAAATATATATTATACCCTGCTTGATTTTAGGTTGGAATCTGCGATCACATATTATGAAGACAAGAGTTCTTAGTTGGTACGAAGAGCTTTCGGAATTGCGGTCTTGACGAGTTCCACCTAGTACAAGCCTCATAAAAATTTCTCAGAAGATGAAACATGTCACAACAAGTAACACATAAGAATAATAGATCCGAAATACTGTTTTAATAAGGGCCACAACAACGAGGGACGCATTGAAAGCTGCTATCAGCACTACTTGTCAGTTAATGGTTGTGTCTGTGTCAACCAGCACACGATGTAAGGCAGTAGGGCAGAGGGGCTGAAGACAGACGATGCGCTCGAGTAGGTCCATAGAATTGAACTTTATGCATAAAGACCTCTACACGTTGCGGGGCTTCTTAAAAATCAGCGTGCGCGGCATGGTCCTACGTGATAGAACCTAATGTTTTTATGGCCTTCCTTATCTTTTTTTTTCTTCAAATTTTTACTGGGTGATGGCAGTCGCCTCACCGAGTATATTGCTCCTTCCTGCTTCACTAGGTGATGACAGTCTCCTCACCAAGGA
Source organism: Gammarus roeselii (assembly GCA_016164225.1). Classification (NCBI taxonomy): domain Eukaryota; kingdom Metazoa; phylum Arthropoda; class Malacostraca; order Amphipoda; family Gammaridae; genus Gammarus; species Gammarus roeselii. Next base: position 5,820 of record SDVV010028532.1, on the reverse strand, counting down.
TATTGCTCCTTCCTGCTTCACTAGGTGATGGCAGTCTCCTCACCAAGTATATTGCTCTTTCCTGCTTCACTAGGTGATGACTGTCTTCTCACCAAGTATATTGCTCCTTCCTGCTTCACTAGGTGATGTCAGTCTCCTCACCAAGTATATTGCTCTTTCCTGCTTCAATAGGTGATGACTGTCTCCTCAGCAAGTATATTGCTCCTTCCTGCTTCACTAGGTGATGGCAGTCTCCTCACCAAGTATATCGCTCCTTCCTGCTTCACTAGATGATGGCTGTCTCCTTGCCAAGTATATTGCTCCTTCCTGCTTCACTAGGTGATGGGAGTCTCCTCACCAAGTATATCGCTCCTTCCTGCTTCACTAGATGATGGCTGTCTCCTCACCAAGTATATTGCTCCTTCCTGCTTCACTAGGTGATGGCAGTCTCCTCACCAAGTATATCGCTCCTTCCTGCTTCACTAGGTGATGGCAGTCTCCTCACCAAGTATATTGCTCCTTCCTGCTTCCGAGTCGTGCAGACATGGGTTACGTGATATGTCGATTGGAAGTAGAAAACAGCGATACCCACAACTGAGTTGTTCTAGCCGACTGAGTTGTTGTAACCAACTGAGTTGTTGTAACCAACTAATTTGTTGTTACCGACTGAGTTGTTGTAACCGACTGAGTTGTTGTAACCGACTGAGTTGTTGTAACCAACTAATTTGTTGTTACCGACTGAGTTGTTGTAATCGACTGAGTTGTTGTAACCGACTGAGTTGTTGTAACCGACGGAGTTGTTGTAACCAACTAATTTGTTGTTACCGACTGAGTTGTTGTAACCGACTGAGTTGTTGTAACCAACTAATTTGTTGTTACCGACTGAGTTGTTCTAACCGACTGTGTTGTTGTAACCGACTGAGTGGTTGTAACCGAGTTGTTCTACCCGACTGAGTTGTTGTAACCGACTGAGTGGTTGTAACCGACTGAGTTGTTCTAACCGACTGAGTTGTTGTAACCGACTGAGTTATTGTAACCGACTGAGTTGTTGAAACCGACTGAGTTGTTGTAATCGACTGAGTTGTTGTAACCAACTAATTTTTTGTTACCGACTGAGTTGTTCTAACCGACTGAGTTGTTGTAACCGACAGAATGGTTGTAACCGACTGAGTTGTTCTAACCGACTGAGTTGTTGTAACCGACTGAGTTGTTGTAACCGACTGAGTTGTTGTAACCGACTGAGTTTTAGTAACCAACTGAGTTGTTGTAACCGACTGAGTCGTTGTAACCGACTGAGTCGTGTAACCGACTAATTTGTTGTAACCGACTGAGTTGTTGTAACCGACTGAGTAGATGTAGTCGACTGAGTTGTAACGTATGAAGCTATAAACCTGTACCCTTAGAAAAGTCGGTAGGAATACCATTGAATGACCTGTATTGGAAGGAATACCATTGAGTAAACAGTATTGGTAGGCATTCCATTGACAGCCCTCAACCAGTAGGAAAATCTTTGCGAGACCTGTATTCGTAGGAATTCCATTGAATGACCTGTTTCGGTAGGAATACCATTCAATGACTCATGTGGTCAAACCTCTTCTCCACTGAAGGACAACTCGTTGGAAAGACTGATGTATTCTGACTAGGTCCTGTATTGGTAGGAATTCCGTTGAATGACCTGTTTCGGTAGGAATATCATTCAATGACCAATGTGGTCAAACCCCTTCTCCACTGAAGGACTACTCGTAGAAAAGACCGATGTATTCTGTCCAGATAGAAACAAAGCAGAAGAACATTATATAGGACCTACCATGAGGTAGTGAACAGATGAAGTACAGCAAGGAGGCTTAGAGGCATCGTGGTACCTAAAGGAGTAACAAATGATGGTGCAGCGTTGTGGTGGTTTATATGTGCGGCGGAAGGGTCGAGCGTTGATGTGCTAGCCAAGCTCTTAAAGGTGAGGTATCAGTGATGAATGAGAAAGATGATGTAGAGTCGCAGTGGAGGTAAAGTGAAATGAAACGTTGGTGCTAGGAGGAAAAGAAAATCATGGGTGGTCGGGGAAAGTGTTTCAGAGGTGCGTTTGGAAGATGTAGCAGAGGTCCTCGTGCGATGAAGGAGCCACGGCCAGTGCACATTCTGGAAGCCTTAAAGGTGCGTGACATTCAGCCACCTCGTTGCTAACAAAGTGCCCTACGTATTAAATGTCGAGTAATACTCAGACCACCCCACCACCGAGGTATTCCTGCTTGCCAAATAGTTGCAGGAAACTGTACGCTAGAAATCATCGCTCTGACTCCTCATTGGTTGACTCAGCCAAGGCGATTGGTTGAGACAGTTGGTTTGTTCTGTTCTCGTGTCACAACCATCGTAGCCATGATGACGAGATGTGGAGATCAGATATTGAACATTCAAAGTAGTAGAGGTTTGCTGTAAGACCGTGCTGACTGTCAGCTATGCGCTGGCAGAATGGTACGCGCCTCTGATACCCACCAACATGTGCATGTTGGAAATCTTACAGCTAATTCAGACCCAATATTATCACGTCGGTTCACGAACCGACGTGATATTAAGACTAAGCCTGCCGGATGCGATGACGGAAAACGACGCCATGACGCGCTCGACCGTATTGGGTGCACCCCGATACCACAGGCACCGATCGGACGGGGTGTTCCCCAATGTACTGTAGTTTGGTACGACTGGCCGGTGAACCGTGTGGTGCTTGCCTCTTAGCCTCGACGATGATCCCTTTCACCTCTGGGCAACCCTAGATCCTCCACGTCCGCCTCCAGTGGATAACTCAGTACAGCTGTGTGGTCTCTGTGATCAGGCAGTATATGTGATGTGAAGTGTGAGTGTATTTGTTCATGTCTATATGCTCTGTGTGTAGGTTGGAGAATGTTTGTGTTAAGGGAACCAAAGTTTGAGGCCGGTGTGTTGTGTAAATTTCGGTGGATTTGACGTGAGTTTTACAAGTGTTACCACTGGTAGGAGGGTCCACAATATTGTTTTAGACTTGTATCCTTCTCATATCCAATTGATGTTTGAGAGAAAGAACATTGGTACCATACGCATGCTAAGAATAGGGACTGTTTCTGTTCAGTCCGTTTCAATCCGCCAAGCTGTGATCCGTACTCTGTGCAGCGACTTTACGTGTGTGGGTGCAAGGTCAGAGGACAGGGCAGTGCTTAATGAACTGTTTGACGAGTGTTGTTATTGATTCATTGCAGTGTCCGTTAGACGTTATGGAATGTGAACGGAGTACGCTCAGTATACTTTTGGCCATATTGCTGTTATTGTTTGAGTGGGGTTTGAACGACGTTCCTGTGTCATATCTCACACCAAGGATCGTGACGTTGAGACTGTGGGGTATAGGAGTGTCGGTAAATGTAACATGAGGTTGAATGCGGTGTTCCCTGCTGCTTGGTGTTAGTAATGTGTGGGAAGACTTGCTTGCGGACACATTCATTGTGGTGTCCTGCTGCCAGACTTCAATTGAGTTCAGATATTTTTGCCGGTCTTCCGCTGCGGTCGAGTGCTTTGATGTTATTGTGCGATGACTGTAATGCCATCCAAGTAGGAGCTGTTGTAGGTGTTGGGGTGTGTTGCTGAAGGTAAATCGTACATGATGGCGTTGAAGAGTTATAAAGAAAACATGGAGCTCTGGGGAACACCATTGCGGAAATGTTGTTTTCAAGATGGCTTGCTACTGTAGACTGTGCGCGCTTGTCTGCCAGAAAAGAAGATAGCAAGCTGCTCCCTCTACTTAGGATGAATGTGTATGTTGAATATTTCATCAACGAGGACGGACCTTCGACACAGGCGTTGCTGTGTTAAAGGTCTTACTCATATCAATAGTGTTTAACAGGAAGCGTGGGGTGGCTTCTTGTGTCCAGGACTTCGTGGATGGATTGTGTGTGTGAGGCTGGTGAGCTGTATGATTGTTTAGTGCTGATTTCTAAAACCGTGCTGCCCAGAGAAGAGTGGAATACGGGCATCAATTGTGTTTAAAACCAATTTCTCTACAATTTGGTTGTATTATGCTAGTTTTCTGCTTTGTTAGGTTCCAGGGAGAGTACGATAGTTGCTTACTTCCAGGTATTGGGTATGCTTTTGAGTAGAATGAAGAGGGTATAAATATATGTGAGAGTCCTGAGGGCGTTTAGACCTTGATGTTTAGAACGAATCGATGACTTGCCTTCAGAGCCTGTTGCAAAGGAGTTTTGGTTTGATTGATGGCGACGATGGTCGTGGCTCATGGAAAGAAATATCGTTGTTGGATCAATCTGTATTTGGTGTTCCTGCTTGAGTATCATCCTATTGACTGAACGATGTAGTTGGTGGCGAGTGTTTGCAGAGCGTTTGTTGAGCATATCTGCCTGTTGTTCGCGTGATGGTCGGGTGTGAGTGTTGGGTGGTAGTATTGTCAAATGTGTGCTTACATGATTTGTGTTTTTGTAGTTGCGACTCATGACCGGTTTCCATAAATTTGATGGTCAGGTACGCTGGTGAAGCGGTACAGTCCTGCGCTAGGGAGGTTCGTAGAGGTGCCCTGGGTGGCGGTACTGAAATGCGATCCACTGAGGAGCACCATTGCCAGAGAGGTGTTGGAAATTTACTCTAGGAAGGAGGCGGTGCAGAGGAATTTCGAGGAAGTGGTGCAGAAGTGCACCGGGATGGTGGAGCAGAGGTGCTTCGAAGAGGTTTTGCAGAGGCGTTCCAGAGAATTGGTACAGAGGTGCGCCAGGGAGGCGGTGCAGAGGTGCGCTAAACCAAAGGTGTGTAGCCCAAGCCTGGCCGGTCGGCATCGATCGAAGAAGGAAGGGCAGCTGAGGGCACCGCAGTGGGCGTGGTGAGGAGAGTGGGCGGTGGGTTCCCTTGAGGAGCGGGCAAGTAAGGTGGGCGTGGTATGAAAGTTGGGTGTGGGCATGAATGGTGGGAGTCGGCATGAAAGGTTGTCTTGGTGAGTGGGAGTGGGCGTGATGGTAGGGAGAGGGTGCGTTTGGTAGTAGTTGGTGTGAAGGGCTTGGGCGTGGTGGGGACATGTGTGGGCTGTTTCCGATGGGCGTAGCCGTGGTGCATGTTATGGGTGGGTCACAGTAAGAGTGTAGTGCCACAAATGTCATAGCAAACGTTGTGGTAACGAGTGTTGGGGGATTTACCAAGACTGTATGTCTGTGGAGGCCTGCAAGGTATAAAAGGCTATTGAGATGCGTAAAATGCTCTATCCTTGATAACATGGCTATCAAGGAACAATGTAGGTAGACCATTATCCATAACCAGACACAGTTGAAAGTTTGGGTACGGGTCTTATATTAACTAACGTGTAGGTAACATTTAAATGTGCATTCTTATTCCTATTATTTGTTGTATTCCTGAAGTCGGGATGTTAAATAAACGGTTCTTCTCCCAATGAGGTCTTACCAGGGACGAATTTCTGCGCCGAAATGAATTTCATTCGGACAGTATTTACGTTTCACTCGAGTTCGACGTAGATCCTCTCTGCATAAATGTTTGTAAATGAATATAAATATGTATATACGGGAAGAACATTTTTCCACTATAAATTCCTTACAATTGATCCAAGAGAGTAGACGTACGTCGCCTGATCCTTACAATTGGTCTAAGAGAGTAGACGTACGTCACCTGATCCTTACAATTGGTCCAAGAGAGTAGACGTACGTCACCTGATCCTTACAATTGGTCCAAGAGAGTAAACGTACGTCCCCTGATCCTTACAATTGGTCCAAGAGAGTAGACGTACGTCGCCTGATCCTTACAATTGGTCCAAGAGAGTAGACGTACGTCGCCTGATCCTTACAATTGGTCCAAGAGAGTAGACGT
>SDVV010028531.1:0-11943 GCA_016164225.1 Gammarus roeselii | reverse complement strand
TGTATGTGTGTGAATGAGTATTTCAGATGAGTCATTGTCTTGAAAGAAGTGCTTACGCACCTCTTGGCCGCATACATATTAATTAATAAATAACGCATAAATGAATAACGTGACACCGCGGAAATGGAAGGTAGCCCAGAGTTAGTTCATAATAAAATCAATAATAATTAGCGCCTTCAGAGACGACGTTTCAAGGCGTCCAATGCAGGTATGCTGACCCTCTAAGGCTGCTTAGCTCCAGTTTAATGTGTTAGTGTACAGCTTGCGTGCAAGCAGCTACGAGATGTTGATGCATTTGTCTAATGTGGTCGGCAAAAGCTTGTGTTCTTAGTCCTTTCTCCCTGGAGCAAAAAGATAGTACTGTTCAGTGGTACTGTGAATGTCCAGCGAAAAAATGCACACACTGAATGTCTAACGAGGTGCCATAACGAGTCTTGTTGCTTTTTTGTAGATAACTGTACATCGATTTATAGTTTGCAAGTGATTTGCATCCCTGATTTTTTTATATGGTCTTTGTATATGAGTGCTGCAATATTGTCGAGTGAATATAACGCGGCTGGCCTCCACAGTGTGCCGCAGTTGGTGGCGAGACTAGCATACACACTGCGAGGTCTGTGGGCGTGACGACTAGGCACTGCCCCTCTTGCTGGCCGCCTTCAACAAGATATCTCGGTGAGACGGCTGTATGTCTTTGTTCTCACATGATGAACGCCAGAAATGGGGCCTCTGTGCGTTTGTTCTATATCCTTGTTTAACGATTGTATGTTTTGAGTAGGCATTTCCATTTGTCTGTTTCCTCGAACACATTTGTAGAGGAAACAGTCGTATGTATTATTATTATCATTAAATCGCTTGTTTCCATCTTCTAGCAATGGGTTTTCAATACTTAGGCATAATACATCAAACTTAGTTTTCATATGCGCTATTTGAATTAGCGAAACGAGAGATAAAGTGAATTTGTGACAGCACATCTCCTGTCAGCGGCGCGCCCTACGAGGGAGCCTATTATGACTCACGTTGAGGCTCTGGTGGAAATGAGGCCCAAATCAAATCAAATCAAATCAAATCCTGTCAGCGGCCGGCTTGTAGCTACTTCATGTTTCAAAACATAGTTCATAATATATGTTACTGAAAATCTTATAAAAAACACATGTGCGTGGGATTGATAAATCCAAAATGAATACATCGCAGCTCATCTCTAGTGTGCTGCTGGCTCGCCTTCATGGAACTGAATGGAATTCACAATATACCATCATACATGTACACAAACAAATACACATTCAAATATGCACACACCTACCTACATATATGGATGACAATAAGTGTAATACACATTCATATGTGCACACACCTGCCTACATATATGGAAGACAATCAGTTTAATACACTTTCATATGTGCACACCCCCACCTACTTATATGGATGACAATTAGTATAATACACATTCCTATGTGCTCTTACCTACCTACATATATGGATGAACAATCATCATAATAAACATTCATATGTGCACACACATAACTACATGTATGGATGACAATCAGTATAATACACAGTCTTATGTGCACACACATACCTACAAATATGGATGACAATTAGTATAATTATTAAATTATTATCAAATCCTTTACACCAATCATCTGGCAATGGGTTTTCAACTTTTTAAAATAGTACACATAAAACTTCATAGCCGTGAACACTATTTGAGTTTACGTTAACGAAAATTCAATTTGAAATTCGCCGCTGGTTTTGATTTCATGCGACAGATTATACAATATATTATTATAATTATTGATCGACAGCCAACATCTTGTTTGAGGCAAGAATCAGGAATGCCTGGCACAAAATACATGGGGTGGGGCGATCACGAAATACGTGGGGTTGAGAAAATTACGAAATACATAGGATTGGGAAGACCGCCAACACATGAAGCTAAGAAATCCTGAGAACATGGGGGTTGGGAAATCGAAATGCGCTAACATATTGTAGAGATGGGGTAGGATATGAATACTAAAGGGTTAAATAGGTGACATAAATTGTACATAAAATATATACATAGCACTGGATATACATAATTCATGACGAAATGCGTTAACATATTGTAAAGATGGGTATAAAACATTGTAGGAAATAATGAAATGGCGAATAGACTACATAAGTTATTCATAAAGTATATACATAGCACTGAAATATATACACTTCATGACCGCTAGGAAATGATCCAATGATTGACAATTAGAATAATTCGATACTGGAGTACAGAAACCGAATTAATATACTTCCGGTATAAAAGTTGAAGCACGATATTAGCTTATGTGACAATGAGTGTATCTTCAAAAATGGTACGGTAAATGGTAGATATGATTCAATAAAATATATTCTCGTCGAGTTGGCCTCTGTCAAAGCTGGGAGCTACCTATCGTTCCTCGAAAGTTCTACTTGAATTCGTCACTGCTCATCTCTAGGGGCCGCCGGTTCGGATTACATGGAGCGAAAATATTATTTACAATAGTATCATCTGTGCAAATATAGGAATGTCTATTTTGACAAAACAATTCCGACTACATCGCGTTGGAAAAACCAGTGACACGCGGGGTTGAGAAATAAAAATACTTGGGGGCTGATAAACAACAAAATACATGGGTGTGGAAAATATCAAGTATATGTGGTGGCAAAATCACGCATGCATGTGGTTAGAGTCCCGAGAACATGGGGTTGGGACATCAGAATGTGCTAACATATTGTAATGAGTAGTCTACATTATTGTACGATGACAAAGATATGGATGGATATGAGTTATACAGAAAATATGAATACAATATAGGGTTGGAAAAATCGAAAAGCACTAACATTTTTTAAGGATGGGTCTAAACCATTGTATTAATAATTTAGGGGTGAATAGGCGACATAAGTTATACAAAACAATCATACCTAAAATACACGCCAAACAATTGAATATACAAATACACACTTCAAGACCGCTAGGAAATGATTAAATGATTGACAATCAAAAATAATACAATGCTGGAGTACACAAGTTGGAAGTAGATTGTTAGCTTATAAGGCAATGATTGTATCATCAAAAATGGTACTGTAATAATTAAAAATAATTCAATGAATTATATTAATATCGAGTGAACCTTTGTCAAGTTAGACGCTGCCTATCGTTCCTCAAAAAAACTGAGTTCGTATTTTAATTATACTAAAACGACTGGAACATTTAAGACAAAGAAGAAGACAAAACGCTAGTAAACACTTATGGTAATTGGCGAAGACAATTGTGATCGGTAACAACATCGAAAACATATGTATCGTCTGAGTAAAAACGATTAGATGGTGACTCAATGTTGAGAGTTATGGTGGTGGTGGTGGTTGGTGGTGGTGGATGGTGGTGGTGGTCGTTCATGAACAGAAATGCATTTTCTGGTTATTGGTATTATGCATTTAGCTTGTGTTTGTTGGCAAAGTTACGGTTTTGAATTGATCGGTCAACAGATGCATTAAGCCTATTCTTGAAGGACTTGTTGGATTCAAGATTCTTGAGACTTGTTGGGAGGTTGTTCCAGGATTTTGGTCCAGTAATCGAAAAAGCTCGACAGGCAGTTTCTGTTTTCCTGTGTTCAACGTGCAGAGTATTATTATTTCTTGTGAATCGATTGTTCTTTTCACCTCGAGAATATACGTGTCTTTGGCTGCCGGGTGAATGTTTTTCTAGAAGATCTTTATGAATTCTGATCGACTCATGAAGTGTTAGTTTGTTGTCGATATTGAGCCACTGTAATTTTTCGAGGAGAGGACTTACGTGGTCTCGTTTTCTGTAGTTACCATCGCATGTTATTCTTGCTGCAAAATTTATACAACGTTGTACTTTTTCTGTTTGGGTTTTGGTGCATTTCCCCCAAATTGAAAGTCAGTAGTTAATGTGAGAAAATATTAAAGCGTGGACAATCGGTAATCTTGATTTGAAATCCAATTATTTTTTTGCGGAGTTTAGGAACAAAAGTGTTCCATTCAACTTGGAACACAGAGTAGTTACGTGGTGTTTGAAGGAATGATCGGGATCAAACCATACTCCGAGACTTATAACTTTATCTTCAACAGGAATGTCAGATTTGCCTATCCTGATAGAGAAATTCATTGGAACTGCTTTTCTTTTTGGATTTGAGCCGAACAAGATGCATTTTGTTTTTCTGAGTTGAGCTTGAGTCCATTTTTATCATACCAAGATTTCAGATTAGTTACAGCTGTCTCAACGTCGTCTTTCAGTGCATTCAGATCCGACGGGTTTTGTAGACGCAATATCGGGAAAAAAACGTGCAATGACCCTCTCCTTGGCGCCTATAGTACTTCGTGTGACTGTACATTTGTGTTTCGCTGTGAATGTCAACACATAAACTCAAGACGAGTTCACCGCTGAACTAATTTCTGAGTTGTTCAAGTAAATAGCTTGTGCAATTCTGATTTATGTACAACTCTTCAATTTCATTGAACACTTGAAATCAATCACCCAGCGGGGGAAACGCCAAAAAAAATAATAAAAAAAATACCACGATCGTTTATCAATATTGTTATGGTGAATATGTGCTATTTATGGTTCATAGATATTCGATCATTCGATCGTTCTGGCAATTTGAACATAAGAAAATAAATTCATAGCTTAATAGGTTGATCGAGTCATCCACTATGACGCCACTTAGTGGCGGAAGTGATAAGACACTTACAACACAGGTACAATTCTAAACCTGTGATGCACGATGAGTTAATCACAGTCTCGCTCTGAAAGAAACATCATTGCACTGTTGTCACAGTTATTACACTCTAGCTTTCAGGAACTAAATAGTTGAACCTGCACTATAACATTAGTGCTCTTAGTGACCGAACATTATTGGACCTGGTGACCTCTTAACTGCGCTCGAACGGCTCGCCGCTGCCGGGCCACATGAGAAGCTCTAGACCTGGCGATGAAGTTCTAGAGGCCTTTGAATATAATTACTAATACAGAGTTGTTTTGGTTCTATGAACTGTTTTCGACCAGCTTGAACAGAGGCCTATCCAATTTGCTATTCGGCAATCGTTGCTCTGATGGGTTATTCAAAATATTCTTATCTAAAGTGCCACTAGAGCGACGTCTATCCAAAGTGCCACTCTGTCCTTACAAATACCCTAAGTGTCATTCTACCAACTTCAATTACAAGTTCCGCTCTACTGAAGCCTTTCTCAAGTGCCACTCTACCTGGGATTATGTGGAGGGCCTTTCTACTTAAGCTGATTCAAAGGCTCACTCTGTCTTCGCATATCCAAAGTGTTACTCTACCAGCCTCAATACACAGTGCGACTCAACCCACACCTTCCCAAAGTGTTACTCTACCAGCCCCAATCCACAGTGCGACTCAACCCACACCTTTCCAAAGTGTTACTCTACCAGCCCCAATCCACAGTGCGACTCAATCCAAACCTTCCCAAAGTGTTACTCTACCAACCCCAATCCACAGTGCGACTCAACCCAAACCTTCCCAAAGTGTTACTCTACCAGCCCCAATCCACATTGCGACTCAACCCAAACCTTCCCAAAGTGTTACTCTACCAGCCCCAATCCACAGTGCTATTCAACCCACACCTTTCGAAAACCTACGCCAATTGACATTACCACTCTACCTAGGCCTATCCAGTGTCACTCTACCTAGGCCTATCCAGTGTCACACTACCTACCCTAACCCACAGTGCCACTCTACATATGCCTACCCAAAGTACCTCTCGATAATTACGACAGTCTATAGTGTCACTCTCTTTGCTACTATCCACATCGCCTCCCTATCTACGACCACCCCGAGTGTCACTGTTTTTCGCCCGATTAGCGGTCTCCCTCTGTCATTTCAGGCGCGTCGGTGGGCAAAATGACGTTCATCTTTGGCCGCCCGTTACACGCCTTTTTCCTCATCCTAGCGGAAATGTCGCTGGCATTGTCATCGGTCGCTGCCTTCTCGGGCTTCAGCAGGACCTTCAGAAGATTCGCTGCTGGAGGACAGACCGCCATGGGCAGTTACACCACGACGACGCTCCCCATTACACGGTGAGGAAGGTGCTACCACTACGACGTAGCACTACGACGTAGCAATTCCATGTTCCTTGGTTTGTTTTCACATATCTTTCTGCTCCGAGTTATCGTGTATCATATTTTGAGACATATCGGCAGCTGCAGGCAGTATAGTTTCTCGTAGTAAAGGTGATGTAAGTCTTACAAGACTGGCTATGGTTAAGAAGAAACCACCACTCCTCTGGTACGATATTGGACATGTGAATCTGTCAATATCATGTAAACTTCCACCGCGTATTTTGTCACATTTCGCGAATAAAGCTTCATATTGTTTATAGGACGGATATGCATATACCATCCTCATGATTGCTAGTTACTAAATGACGTTATTTATATCCAGCGTTATATTTATATGGCTCTAGCTTCTTTTAAAATGCACTAAGCATAGGCTTGATCCACCATCCTTGAATGGGATGATACCGCCAATACCATCTCGTAGATCGATGAAAATGGAATCAATATGTCTACGCTGTATTTTTTTTTACATATGACGTGTGCTTGCGTAAATGAATATGATTTATTAATTGAAATAACATCAAGAATATTGACATGCTCGTTGCCCATAAAGCTGCGTGAATTTATATCACAGTAAACGTTTATGTAATGTACATTATCGTTCATAAAGGACATTTTTTCGCTTACGACACCTTCACCGACATTATATTTACACATCACTCCACCCATTAAATCAGCCGATCTATTTCCAACAAAGTACCAATTCACCGTAGCTTCAGTATATTTGATTTGCGACATGGTTTGTAGAATAAAAGCGTTAAACTTTATGCGTTGTGTGGCGCTATCATATTCAAACAATTTTCCTTCATCTTCAACGATTCGCTTCCTTAACATACTTTTTCTGATATTGATTTCTAGCTCGGAGATGTGTTCTTCCAATGTATTGCCTGAGATATTTTTGCTAGGAACAAACAAAGCAGTTTTATGCCCGACTCGTTCATCTATATCATTGAAATAGTCTACGTAGAATACAATGTTGTATTGTTCATCGTGCTTTTCATCTTGAACCAGTCATTATAGAATACTTCTACAAGTCCTACGCTCCATTCTCCCTGTAGCTATATTCCTGGATAAATGTTGTTTGTAAAACTTGAAGATGTGTTATTTTAGTACAATTGGCTGCTACACAGCGATGAGACATGAACTAAAAAAATCCTTCGGTTCCTGCATCCTGCACTGGGCCCTACGTCATCCTGACAACAAACCGCTTGTAGCCATCAATATATACTCTAACTAGTTGGACAGTAAAACATACATGCTCATGTTTATTTGTTTATTTACATATGTTTATATTTACAACATCTTAGGAACATTTACAGTTTAAAACCTGAAGACGTGGATGTACTTTCGTCATTCACGCAAGTGCACTCGCCAAAAACGGCCTCACCCGGCTTACGTCTCTTCCAAAGTTAAATCCACGTTAACATAGACATCATACAAACGACACATCGCTTCCTTTTTTTACTAACGATAGGTTCAACTTCAATTGATTTTTTGGGAATGTCTAGATGCCCATAAGCAAGAGTTGTACACGCATCAACATAGTAGCGCTTATTCTCAAACTTACTGAGGCAATTTTTAATAGTGCGGACAGTTTGAAGCTGGCATGCTTTTGCGCGAATATTGTGTATGGTAACAAAGTGTGTGTATGTTTTCTGGTTATGGATGTCTCTGTATTGTTTATGTCTGATTTTGGCCTGTGTCTGGTAATTGACTCCCTTAGCAGCTGATTTTTTGGGTCGCTATTCCTGGCGCTAAATTCTTTTATAGCTAACGTCAGATCAACCCCAATCATCTCCGCCAACTGCCTTATCAGCCCAAGTTGTTCCGACTACCTTCCTACGGTACCATTTTTTAACAGCGAACATTCATAGCGTTCCTCAGTCACACCAGCCACTGTCATATCTGCCAGTGACATTCTGACAAAAATCTGTTTCAGCCCACGTCAGAATCAGCCACCAGTCGTACCATTTTACCGGTTATCACTTTAATGAAACTTTTCCTGCCCATCCTAACCTAACCTAGGGCACGTGTTTCTAACCCGCGGGGCACAGGTACGTATTTCTAACCCGCAGGGCAAACATACGTATTTTTGTAGGGTACGTAATGCCGTTTTTTAGCGTTTTTTATTGAAGTTTCATTAAAGTGATAGCTGATAGGTTGGTACGCCTGTTTCGGTGTAATGACAGTGGTAGATTTGACAGTGGCAGATTTTGAAGTGGTGGAAAATGTGTGTGGGCTGAATCATCGTTAGGTAGAAAGCACGTGGGATGAAAGAGTTTTGGCGGTTATGACAGTGTCCGGCCATGACAGTGAGGTGAAGTGAAGTGGCGATAGTGCGCGTGTGCGGGAATAATTTCAGCGCGAACGCTGGGCTCCCGATTTTTTGGCGTCGGACTCGAGTAACATACTGTAGCACTTTGACGGCAAGCAAATGATTTCACTCGGGTAGTCGTTGGCTGTTTCGCTTTTCAGTAGTCCCAGCTGTCCTTTTTTTTGTTTCATCATACAAGGGATGATTTTTGGGGTAGTTAGAGAAATCCATGTATTCAACCAGAGGAGCTTTCCGCATTTGCGTCTCAATGTCGGCCACACCTTTGAGCTGGAGTAGCAACGAGTCTGTGTCCAAGTAGATGGGCGAGACGTTGTCACCGTATTTGGGTTTCAGAGTGTCATAAAAGAAGCTGTACACTTTTACTTTAGCTTTCTCAAGCACGTAGAATCAAACTTGGAGTGGGTGAACCATTCGGATATTTTTCTACTTGAGGATCACGATGACTGTTTCGGGGCTGATGGTGTAGCAGTTTTTCAAGAGAGGGTTCGCAGCGTGCTTTCGGAGCTCGTTAGCTGTACACACGACCTTTACCTCCAGGCTTATGTTGGGCGTATTGAACAAAAGCTTGCCGTATATACTATTGTATAGAAGCTTATATACTGACTTTTCGAAGTAATTCGTGGACTCATGACGTTTTTGGATATTTTTCATAAAGAAGGATTTGAAAACAGGTTCCTGTTTGATTCGAAAAATTCGATGAACTTTGGTGACTTCCAATCCTTGCCTGAGGAGTACTTGCAATATTTTAGGGCCACGAGGTAGTCAGTTTGGATCAAATGACCAGCAATCAGCTTACGGTCTGCTCGTTTCCTGCTTTTGAGATGTTCCCAACCTGCCAAGACATTTTTTGTGAAAGGTGAAACATCGTTCCAGCTGATTTATTTTTGATGTAGCAGTAGTGGCAGCTCGTCTGTTTTCTTGTGCAGCTTCATCGCTGACTTGGGCATCGTTACATACAATGTACGTGTATTCGCCAGAACAGTTCGCGTTTACCAAGTCGAATGCTTGAATTTCTTCGGGTGTGAGCTTGTGGATTTCGCCAATGATAAGGGGCTCACTCAAACATCCACCATGAAGACTGTTAAAGACCCACATTGCTGCTAAAGACACAAGTAGTTCAGGGTCAAAGTCTTTCTATCGGGGATTGTTTATTTTGGTAAGACCTTTCGTCAACGTCACAAATTTGCCTCTTGTATTTCTGACAATCAGGTGGGATAGATCGATATCTTTGACCAGCTCCAGCTTCATCTTGCCTTCTTAGAGGGCAGCTTGCATTGCAAAGCCAGGGGCGCAAACAAAATGGACGGGATCCAGAGTGTAGTCGCGTGTCATGGTCTCCCTAAACTTTTGGTAGACTTCAGCCAGTAGCAGCATGTCGATTAGTTGATAAATTATCGTATAGTCACGAAGGGTCTAGCAGTTGGCTGCCTGTCACATGTCAATCAGTTCAGCATATTCAGAGTGAATTTTTTTGCCTCGAAGTTGACTGTAAAAGTCTTGCTGCGATGGGATGTCAGTTTGGTCCAGCACAGAATCCGATGTGATAGCCTCATAACAGAAACTTCCTTTTCGAATAGCGAGTTCTAGAACCTTGTCACTGAAGCCGAGACTTGTGAGATGAAATTTGAGGAGCGGCATGTCATGGCCACTATCTCTAAGATTTTTGGCAAGGGTATTTAAGCTTCAGTTGAGAAAGGAGTAGGAGTCGATGAACTTTACGCCGTACTAGCTCGTGGCATCGTTCAAGGAAACGGAGATGCTGAACATTTGTTTGACTGTTTTGGCAACACACGAATATTCAAGAAGTAAGATCCGTCCAGTCCTATTATTATAAATCTCATATCATAAGCTGATGCATTTTGAGCTATACAAGACATATAACGCATTTTTTCCGTGATTTTGAAGTCACAATATGAGCACAGAGCCCCGATACAGTTGCCAGATATCACTTCTTTATTGGGTCCGAAGACACCCTCGATGTAATGATTAGGGTGGCGAACTCTTTTTTTACATTTTTCTCCAAAAGTGTCCCCGCAGCACTCACATGTTATGCGTTCGTACTCTTTTTTTAAGTATTGTTTTGTGAGGACGGGTTCGGGGTACAATTGCAAGGTAGAAATATAGTCATCATAATCCAGCAACAATTTCTTGACGAGATGTGTCTCCATCTCCTAAAGGGAAACTGAAGTCGAATCGACAACTTTTTGCCTTGCAATTTTTCCGTCTTAATCCACTAGAGTATAACTGTACATGCACAACTTGCGTATGTTAACTACATTTTTTCCCTCTGTTTCATGGTCTAGCACAGATTCACAGTCATAATAAGCAACAACGGGTGGTTTCATTGTTGCATGCAAGTCACGGATAACTAAATTCAGTTCTATAATAAAATTATTAGGCAGTATATCATCCGGTGGTAAATCATCCGGGAACAAACGGGAAACTTTATCAACCCTGCGTATAGGGTTTCTATTTAATTTACCATTAACCACTGCAGTGAGTTTCTCGACAAAAATAATTTATGGATGAACCGGCTTACTACCTAGTTCCACAATCTGGAATGGATACGTTTACGACAAACCATATTGGTGGTAGCGCTACACCTTATCTGTTACAACAGGGCCAGAAATAGCAGACCAAACCAGTGAATACCGCAGTCAAAAGTTGAATGAACGTGGGGACGATATGCTAGATTTTAACGCTTCGCCTGAAATAGCACTAAAATTATTTAATTTTTTCCAAGGACTATATCGCACTAGTATCACTACAAAAAATGATGAATCACCGGAACCGATCAAACAAAATGAACCAAATAATGGCGATGTTGCAGCAGTATATACGGCCTCATTGCCCCCGTGGCTAAATCATTGTTTCCAGGTTTGCTACACTACCTAAAAACAAATACAGCACTTAAATTTGAAAATACAGCCTTTTGTTAGCCATCACAATCTCCAAAGTCGTATTCATGTTCTCGATCTCCTCAAAAGTTCATTGGTCAATAAGACAGTGATAAGCAAAGATGTCGATGACGTAATTCAAACGTCTGGTGAAGCTGCCTCAAGCATTTCACACAAATAAACTGGTGAGAGTAGAAGAGGAGGACAAGATAGACATATTCTGGGACAGTTTATAAAATAACACACGGCTTCGTAACACTGGCATAACACTGGTAAACACTGTTATACATTTAATGAAAATAATTTACCGATCACTGAACAGCATAAACTGGTACGCAAAACATGTTCGACTATGACAAGGTAAAACATGTATGCCACCGCACCACTTGCGGGAGGTAGGGCCTTTTCGTGATCAAGAGATCAGGCAACGTGTCTTGATCAGGCCACGTGAGCTCCCAGCGCTGCTCCCTTGAGCATGACTGGCATTATAACTTATGGGAGCAGAAACTAGATAAGGTCGCCTAGCGTGGAAACACCCTAAATTAGGATAACAATACCGATAATCATCTACAATACCAACGTATCATAACACTGATAATAAT
>SDVV010028530.1:0-11943 GCA_016164225.1 Gammarus roeselii | reverse complement strand
CACTGAAGAAGGGCCGCACCACCACTTAAGGAAGGCCGCACCATCACTGAAGGACAGTCGGACCACCACTGATGAAAGGCTGAATCACCACTGAAGAAAGGCCGCACCACCAGTGAAGAAAGGTCGTACCACTGAGAAAGATGGAACTGAAGAAAAGTCGCACTGAAGAAAGGCCGCACCACTAATGAAGGAAGGCCGCAACACCACTGTAGGACGGCTGCACCACCACTGAAGAAAGGCCGCACCACCACTGAAGAAAGGTCGCACCACTGACGAAAGGCCGCACTCAAGAAAGGTCGCACAGAAAAAAGGTCGCCCTGAGGAAAGGCCGCACCACCACCCTTGAAGGATGGCCGCACCACCACCATTGAATGAAGGCCGCACCAGCACTGAAGGAAGGCCGCACCATCACTGAAGAAAGGTCCCGTTTCGTGTACTTAATGAGTCAGGTCAAATAACATGGGTGGGCCATGGTAGCGAACGTAGATGAAAGATCCTAATTTGTGTTTTGTGAATAGAATTGGAAGTGGATGCTCGATTTTACTGATTCAACGACTATTTCACTCAGTATAGCACAACACATACTGGTGAGTGATTACTTTAGCGAATTTCTTCCCAGGAGCTGTGAAATAGATTTACTGTGAACACCTTAGGAGGACTGTAATACCCTCAGGACGGTTGAAAATCTGTATGCTGCAAAATATGGCACTGTACTCGGTGAATTTTGCACTGAATCCAAAAAAAGACCACCATAGTATTGGTCGTAAAAAATACTTTATTTTTCTCAAATTAATCAATGTGACACGTCCCGTTTCGTGTACCCAATGAGTCATAAAAAGCTTGCATATGGTTAAAAATGACTGACATGGTCTGTTGATTAACTATACACCCACCATTGGCTGAGTTTTTAACTGACGTCAGAAACAAGATTACCTCAGAAATCATCGTCACAAATGCATTACCACACACTGTACTGCCTCCTCCTATTTTTTTTCGGGCGCGTGAAGCTCTCTAAATTTTGGTAAAAACTAGCCACGAGCTGATTTTTATGGACCTTAAATTCTAAACATGCACCCCATTGAGCTGGTTGGAAAGCAAGATAAAAAACAAGGCCACTCTAATATTTATATAGCAAAAGTGATTTATATTGGTTATACAAACCGGCATTACACGTCTCATTTCGTTCGCGGTACAGTGTTGAAGTTGGAAGATCTGATCATTTCGAGTCGATTTTAGGGTCCATTTGGGACAATTGGATTTATCGTAGGCTGAGTTTAGTTTGCACTAAAACTGAAAGGTCACCAGAAGATAGTTCATGAAAAGCTCGATCTTTGAGTACCTTGTTGGATAGGATTGTGATCTGTTTTCATGTAGTTAGAAGCGTTCTACTGCGGGGTGATATTTGAAATATTAGTTCTCGGACAAAATCCTTCAGTATAAAGATAGAGATGAATAAAAAAATCAAACTACTATTGGAGATGTATAAATATACCTATCCGAACCTAAAAATCGCAAAATTTCATAATCTTGCCCCAAAAAATGGGATTGGAGCAAAACTGCGTGGGAAAAAAATTAAAACGTTCAAAAATTTAACCTGTTGATTTACTTTTTTGGCTCTCTGCTCATTTATATGGGACTGACATAGCCCATCAAAGTTCCTCGTATGTAGTTCGTTATGCGGAAAAATATTCCGAGCTCAAAAGTATTTATGTTCTCTGAAACGTAAGAGGAGATGTAGTTTGGATGAATTTCGTTTCATGAAAAATTAAAACTCGGTTCCAGGTACGGCATTTTACAGGCGTTTTTTTGGGAAAATATTTCCGAGGTGTATGTTTTTCTTCAGAAATCAGTACTGAAAATGTCGTTTGCTGCATAAATCCTCTCGGTTTTCCCTCCAGGGAGCTTTAAATTTTCAGGCTTTTTTCCTCACAAAACAATTATTTAAAAATATAGAAATGCATTTGTGGAGGTTTATCTCTCTATACAAAAAGATGCGTCGGATTGTTTCGCATATAAAAGTTTTGGGTTGCAAAGGTCAACAATCAATTTAAGAGGGTGAAATGGGCGATACCGCGCGAGAAGAATGCGTAGAAGCGTCATTTCTGGTACTTTCGTCTTTCAACACTCATACCACCCAAAGTTGTCTTGGTAAAAATCTGAAAAGTATTTCGACATCTAGATGAAATCTTTTCCTTTCATTTGATACCACTGGCGCCCCTGCACGTGCCCAAATTAAATTTCTATGGCCTTTCTAGATACTTGTTGCCAGACATGTACTTGCGCCCTTATATATTTACGGTCTTAATGTATCACTGACTTCAGTCTCAGCTATAGTGCCTCCGGCGGTTCAAAAATCCGTCCCAGCTTCCGGACGGATCGGATTTTTTTGGGTTCACCCAATGATTGTCTCATCTCGGTTCGTTCAAGCTAAGCTTCACCCCATGGCCCAGGGACAAGTGCCATCTATATGTTAATATTGAGCTTCGCAACAAACTATTCACTTCCTCTTTATTTCCTTCACAGACAAGCTATTGCCAAGTGTTGCACTCCTATATATTCGTATCAACATACCCAAACTTTGGTAACTAATTCAACTCCCGAACTTTAGTTAGCATTAGAAGATGTGCTACTGACATTTTTAGAATACGCTGCTCAGTTTGTCATGTATTAGACGTTCAATAATATCATGCACTAGAGTAACAGTGAATGTTATGAAACTCTACCAATTGATTGACCTCCCCATGATCGATTTACCTCAATTTTTTTTTAAAGACGATGCCAATACATGTGATCAAAAAATTAAACCTTGAAATGCCCGGGGCTTGAACTGAAATATCTCATACAGCTGATGAGCGACCCATGTGTAGGATGCGGATCAATCGCAATTCTGTTTAGTTATTTTCGTGTACTCGCACTAGAAGCATTCATATTTATCATCATTCCAGCTTCTCACCACTCAATTCTGTTAGGCAATGCGAATCCACAGCAATAAGGCATTTCCCAATAATCATGAAGTGCATACGGCGACAAATCGTAAGAAAGCGAGCGAAAGAGTGGGGATTAGGCATGCGTGACATTGAGTCCTCTTGTGCGTCTCCGGCGACATCCTGGCAAATTGGTTCATCGACTGAGCAAAATAGATTCCAGAGATAGATGCATTCTGAAAAATAATGGCTATGATTGAGTTGGAATTAGTACTCAATCGATTGAATGAGGGCTTCTATCATTTCATGCATTGGAGGATAACTTGAAGCAAAATTTGACTTTTTACTTCTCGTGTGATGAACTGAAATTCGAATTCATGCAAACCAATCGCCTCCAAACATACATTTAGTGTATATCGAATTCTAACAAAGCGGATGTTAGCATTATTGAAAGTTTCGAATCCACGTTACATTGCATTGAATGCATTTAATTACTTTATTTATATTTTAAATTATGTACTCCAGTTTGTTATTATATTGATTCTGTAATTGAATTTGTCTTATGAATGGGGGACGTGAGGGTTTCAAAATTATATCATCCGCATCAATGTGAGTTCAGCGTATGCGATAAATATACGTACATTGTGAAATCGCTACAACTTTTTTCGCATACCAGTTGAAACACAAAAACAAACTCATTCCGAATGGAATTATTTCCAATTTCATTTCCCAAAAGAGTTATCCTTCAAAATGATCACCGTCAGCTGCAATACTGTGCTGAATACGACGTCCAAAACTCGCGACGATTTTCTCGAGCATATCGTTGTTTCTTGAGTTCATCAATAGTTGCAAACTTTTATATGAGTATACGATCTTCGAGGTTACTTCAGAGAAAATAGTCGAGCGGAGTAAGGTCAGACGATCTTGGTGGACAGGAACTTACTGCTGTGTGAAAGGAATTCGTCAGAAAATCGTGCGGTCAACTGGTTCATGACATTTTCTGAGGTGTGCGCCGAGGCTTCAGCTTGCGGGTACCCCATCCTGATGTCCTGCTGCGTTCAAACGTACTTCTGAGTACATCAATGCACCTCTCAGTTGTAATTGTAACTGCTTTGTACATTTCAGCATCCTCAAACATGAACGGACCATAAATTATTATTGTTTCACTCCGTCCAAACCACTCGGTTGTATTTGGAGAATGCATTGGCTTAACAACACTGAGCGCAGGATAGAGTTCACGAGGTCAAAATCGTCAAACCTTTTCTCTGATCCTTTACTCTCTCTTGGGTTCCGGCAAGGACCATGTATTCAGATCAAAGCCTTCATCTCTATGATAAAATCAAGAAAAAAGGGAGCGAATTCTCGATCATCACTAAAATTCTCGGAAAAATCGTCGCGAGTTTTCACCATCTTATTAAAAATCACTATTGTAGCTGACAACGTTGATTTTATGGGAAAATGAGCTAGAAATCGTTCAATTTCGAAAGAGATTTGCTACAATTTCCAATAACGGATACGAAAAAAAACGTTGTAGCGATTTTAAAATGTAAATATTTTTTATCATGCACACAGTACACTAAATGTACATGCGGAGGTCATTGATTTACATGAAATAGGATCTCAACTCCTTATAATCCAATGCACGGAACAATAGAAGTACTCATTCAGTCTACCTCAAAATAAATCATCATACTACGATCAACATATGCTAATGTGTGATTTCAAAACTGTTGTTTAAAAAAAAAGCTGTGAAATTTATTTTCTTAATGTGCATTGTACACGAGTAGAGTAAAGGACCGCGATAATCGCTTTCTAGAGTCATTTTGGGGGGCGGGGGGTAGGGCGCGGTGCATGCAACCTTGCCTCACCGAGCGTACGGGGGGTTCGCGCAAAAACGGGGGGCGGGAGCGGAGGGTACCGGAACTGGTTTGGTGCCCCGAGTCACCTAACGGATAGCTTATACATGTTAACGGGTTATATATTCACATAAGTGTATTAGCATTTCAATGCTTGTGGGGATATTACAATTTCGTTGCTTTCATATTCCATGTTCAATGCTGTCTCCTCTAAATGTTTTTTTGGGGTATTGATTAACATACATTTATAGGATTTTTTATTGATAATAATTTAAATGTATTATTTTATATTAAAAAGCCTCACTTTCCGGACACCTTCATGATGAATTTTCAACCTCGATATCATTTTCTAAGTTGCTCTCTGATGATTAATTTTACATCTGGCATAGATTCAATTAGTTTATTGTTATTTTTATCCGATTGTTTTAATCAGTACCCTGCGCTAAGCTTTACTTACAACTACAGTATCTCCTCCATTCGTTTTTTCTATGCTGTGAGATATCCGATGAAGGAAAATAAATACAATATTTACAGGTTGACTGAATCATTCCTGGAGAAGAATCACTTACGGTGGGGGGCATGGGATATTTTTGTATGTTTTGTTCATTTATCACTATATGTTCTCTTATAGGATTAGTGTGGTAGGTATGTCTTATAACTCAATTTGCAGCCTTAGTGTGCGATCGGCCCTGTTTGTACCAGCCTGAAGGTAGGATTGCAGGCAAGGTTTTGTGTTTCCCATCTATTTATTTCATATGTATATATTATCTATAAGAATATTATGGTTTATTTGTCTGATTATTATCGAGTTAAGGTATGTATTGTGGGACGATGCAGCACCTACAATCGAGATTCTATCTACCCCATATTGCATTACCCAGTTTTGATACAGTTATATCAGTGCTCCATTGACGCGGTTTTCCAATAGCAAAAATACCTGAACGATATGGATTTAGTGTAAGTTAAAATATTATGTTATATATACTTAGTAATGATAGATTGATTCAAGTTGAATTTGTATTGTTTCGGAATTTCGATCAGTTAAATCATACAGTTTTAGGCATTTTAGGGTATTTTAGGCTTGTAGCATCCATGTAGCAAGCTATTTCAGGCATAATTGCTAGCTTGTTGCGTTATTGTGGTATTTTTTATATGTACATAAGAAATTCTTTTACGATTAAGTCGTGGTTACTTTAGTTAAAGAGATGTTAATTCAACCCTGTTTTGGACTAAATTTGAGGCTAATTTCATTAGATTTTGTATGTACTATACCGTATTTACTTTAGGTTTCAGTTGTGTCGCTCGTATGTCATGGTATCTTATACATATTTCTTGTTTGTTTGGTTACATGCTAGTTCATTCTCCTCCATCACGGGTTTAATGTATGTTTTGGATATGCTAGAGAATTAATCTTCTTGCTTTGTTATAACTCGTGAGTTTTAGTTTAGGTATTTCAGTTCTGTATGTTCTCGGTTGAATTCCAATCTTCAATGCAATCTGTTGGTTATTTATACAATATCAGAATATATTGCGTTTGTATCTATATTATAGAATTGTATTTCCGGTCTAATTTAGTTACATATTGTTCATTTTAGTGTTTCATATGTCTTCTTTCATCCTGATACAATATTTGACTTAGTTATTAAAGTTATAGAACAGACGATTTGTTACCAACTTGGTCTTGCTGTTAGGGTATTGTATATATATTGTACGACCATTCTTCAATATTTAGGAGAAGTTAGAGAGACCCCTAGGCAAAAGCTCATTCTGTTTATGCTTGTTTGTATAAGTATTCCGATTTACTAGGATGGATTTCCATTGTACTACAATTTTTTTTGTCGGTTACAGCAGAGTAGAGAACCTTATTTAGCTATTTTATATATGTTCCTGCAGTTGTGTTTTTTTCTCACGAAAATCGTAGGATTGTATGTTTAAGAGGTGTAAGTCCGTACTGCATCTTTGTGGAATTTTCGTCATTGATCCCAAGCAAATATGTTGTTTAACGTTTAGCTGATAATTTACTGGATGGAGGGGTCCTAGTGTTGAGGTGGTTTATATACTCATTGGTTGTCATTTTGGAGTTCATCCATGTTCAACGGGCTGTTCAGAGACGATGGGTTAACAGATGCGAGGTACGTCTGTGGCATCGTATCATGACAGTGTGTTACCTCTAAATTTGTTATATATCAGTGGTAGATGGCTGAGAAGTGACCTAGTAAAGCATTTTAGAGTTCATTTGAATGAGACAGTAGGCTTGGATTTGTACTTCCAGAGGCATAGCATCAGTTAGGTAAAGGAATTTATTATAGATTTGAATGGTATGATGGTATAAAATAACATTTTTCACATTAACTCAGCGTAAAATGTCAGTTATTTTCGGTATGCCTGTTATGTTAGTATACGATCTTATTCATTAACCAGATCACGTCGAATATTGGAGTAGGGTTCATCATCTGGAGGCGGTAGGATACACCGTATATAATAGTTAATCGTTGTTGCTTAGGGTAGAGTAGGAAATCTTATTTAGCTTTTTTTTTAGATGTTGGTGTACATTTTGATTTGATATCATAGGAATATATCTATATTCGATATAAATTTGCCTATTTTCATGGGATGTTGAGTATAAAATACGCTTATTTGGATGTAACGTTTCAAAAATTTGGTGTTTTTCCCCTCTCGACATTGGATTTGGGTCCGGTTCCATATTACCATGGAGAACTATTCTACCGGATTTGTTTTAGGTGTTAGCGTTGAAATTCTTCAATAATTGAATGTACATCTCAATTATGTTATCCAATCGCAGGTCTTCGCTAGATGCTTATTCCCGCAAGTCATACTTTTATAAATGTTTGTATTTCGTTTGCAGTTTAGACACTTAGAAGTTTTTGATTAATTCAGGCTTTTGTTATGAGACTGCGTTCCCATTCAGAATATTTGATTTTTTTCGACCATTCACCGGATCCATTTTAACATTTTTCACTGAAGGTCTGTAATAATGACCATATTCCTAACTCATTCTAACCTAAAATTACCATGGATTGTATATTTTTCCCCGTTTCATACTTATGTTAGGTTTTTTTTTTCATTGATTTAACCTTCATCCTCATCAAATCTATCCGCTTGACCCTGTAGTTTTACCAATCTTTAGCAGATTGTGTGCCTACATTTATATGTATATTTTTTCACTTCGCTTGTTACAAGTCCAGTAATATCGACCAGACTCGAGTAATGTTAGGTCATCGCTCGTTTCTGGACTTTCGAGTTCAAAACGTTTATGTAAGCTTACCCCATACGTCAGTGAGTGTTACGAAGGTTAAAGCGTTAACGAAATTTATATACGGTTTTACTGTTGGAATATGATTTTTTGTAGTGTTTGATGTCCTGCTCCTACCATTTTCGTCTATTATATCAGAATCCACTCTAACAATTTTTCATACAGATCTGCATTGTCAGGTCCGCAATCCACAGGATCTAGGATATAAACCATGTCTAAGGTACATAATTAGCGAAATATATATCAATGTACGATAACATAGATCAAATATCGATTAATGCAAAAACGGTTACCATATAATGACGAATACATTATTACCGAGGCAACCTAACCTATTCTATCCAATAGTTATGTACTTTTATCAAGTTTGATGGTTATGTATGTTATTGATATGTATGAATCTCCCCACTATGACTGTATATTTATCATATCGAAAGCAGTTGAATACATTTTCTCCAGTTTGATCCAGCAAAAAACCTTCTGCAGATGTTTAGATTCCAGAATTTATCGATAACTCTGTTACATGTTCGGATGAGACTCAGCAGGTAGGATCCAAGAGAACTAATACACTTAAGTTTGTTACATTTTTAATGTGGATCAGTTATACGCGATGTTAGGTTCAAAGATCTAGTCATTCTAACCAACTTAACCAATAATTATATATTTCCATTAAAGTTTGATGGATATGTATGACATTTAGACATTATTTTGTGCGACGTACATATCAAATCCCCCCTACACGGCTCTATTTTTTGTAGATTTTCTTCTAATGTCACACACCAGGTACAACTATTCACGCTTTGTATGCATATACAGGACCGGGTACGGTATAATGACGTCGTATACAGGGATAGTTACCGATACAATGTAGACACACACGCACACACACACACACACACACACACACACACACACACACACACGCACACACACATTTTGATTGCATAACAGGAACGGTTAACATATGTGGCACTTTACCTCTGTTATATGTTTTTTTCCATTTGAACAAAATCCCTTGTTATTGTTACAAGATATTTATTGTGGACCACCTTCACGTCATGATAGGTGAAAAGAACTAAGCATCTTAACCTATCCTATCCTTTTCTTTCCGGGAATTATATAGTATCGATCGAGTATTCGTGCATAATTTTTTGACTTTTTTATCGATTTATGATATATTCATTTTCATCCTCTCCACTTGGCTCTACATTTTGATCTAGCCTATTCACACCCATCAAAACCTAACATAACCTAACTTTATGTATGGTGTTCAACATTGCTATATACATATGAAGCACTCCAAACGACTCTAAATATCACTTCTACATATATGCTATTTTTTTGTCATTCTCATCCCATATAAGTTAGCAGAGAGGACCCATTTTCGATCTTAGATGGTTTGAATGTTACGGGTAATTCATATTATTTTTGATTTTGACACAATTCTACGTCACTTTAACATATTATTCACACCCATCATAACCTGACCTGACCTTACGTACGGTATTTAGTCATTGATATGTACATATTAACCCCTCCAGACAACTCTAAATATCACTCAAACATACATGTTATTCATTTCGTTGTCACTCTCGAGTCATATATGTTACCAGAGAATCCCCCATTTTCAAACTTGGATGAATTGAATGCTACAAGTATTTCAAATTTGTATTCAGTTTCATACAAACGGACACATAGTCTCACACCATGTTTTTTCTTAATTTATTTCAATATCTCCGCTTAACTCTACAACCTTTGGCAACTTGCATCTCTGAATTTTCATTCTCTCTTTCCTATAATTTTTTCTTATCCTTAACGATGACTTCATTCCAAGATCTGATCGGACGCTGATTTATATCACACCATTCTGCAAAACATCTAGATCATCTACCTCGAGCTAGGTTTTCTGGCATCATTTCAAGCCTTGAAACATATTTTTTTCTACTGATTCCGAAGATTCGATGTTACCTCCGACTGTCACGATATTCACAATTCATTACTTAACATTCGAGTTTAGGATAATATAAACATTTCATTGCGAACATACATATTTTTTATTAGTATTTATTGGCCTTATTTACAGACCTTGCCAATATCATATACACGGTTTTTGATATTCAAACAGCATTGTTTGTCATACAACCGTACTTTTCATCACTATATTTCAGTATACTCTCGAAATCCATCTTATACAACATCATATCTTTGATGCGGATTCCGAAGGCTATTCCGTTCCCGTGTGTCAATAAATGTATTACTTCTTCTTCTTGATTCTTAATTATTCGAATATTTTCCAATTCAAAGTAATTCTCAGATTCGTCATTGAGAAATTTGCATTCGGTCCAGTTTCTCTTTTGTTCTTAGGTATAATTTGCTGTCCACTACCTCGGCTTCATCACAATCATGATGAAGATTTTACTCTTGAATCATATAAATTTTTCGAGATTTGCTTTTTTCTCATCCCCTCCCCCCTCCTAAACTTAGTTACATACGAATGTAACGCGTCCACATTTGTTACCCAAAGCAGACTTCCTTTTTCCTGCATCTATTTATGAATGATATCTCCCACTCTTTTTATTATTGTTTGTCCATTCTGAGATAACTGTTATTTTCAACACTAGTCAATATTTATTCGAGTCAACTCGTATCATCTTCGGAGATTTCTTCTTCCAGCACTTGTAAACAAAATTTTGAGATATGAATGTTCATTTTTATTTATTCTATGACGAAACGTCTGTCTCCTCTTGATCTCAACGTATCACTGACTCCATTCTTAATAGCCAGCTAGCTATTATAAGTTGATTACATGTGATTTTGCGCAGAACATTTGGCCTAACATTACTCACCTAGGTCATCAACTGTGTATATGTATAGGGCTGGATACGTATGTAAATGTGTATTTTCAAGCGTATGTACGTGTTACATGAATTAGAAATATATAACAGAAATTTAATATTCAAAATTTCAGTAAAATTTTCCAATTTTCGAGGGATGACAGAGCCAAGTCGGTATATTGAAGTGAAAACTTGGCTATTTAAGTTCAGTGACATCCCTCGGCAATTTGAATTGAAAATTTGAACGGGAAAAAATAAACAATCCTTGGTAGTATTAGGTTAGGATGAGTTAGGATTAAGGCCATCATTACAGACCTAAAGTGAAGAATGTTAAAGTGGATCTGGTGAATGCTCAAATGAGACCGATAATCTGAATTATAAAGCAGTCTCATAACGCAGCTTGAATTACACAAAAACTTTTAAGTGTCTTAACTGCAAACATCATACAAACACTTATATAAGTAAGACATGCGGGAATAAGCATCAAGTAAAGACCTTCGATTGGAAAAATATAATTGAGATGTACATTAAATTATTGAAGAATTTCAATACTAACACTCAACACAAATCCGATAGATTAGTTCTCCGAGGCAACATGGAACCGGACCAAAATGCAGCGTCGAGAGGGGAAACACAGCAAATTTTTGAACCATTACATCCAAATAAGCGTATTTTATACCCAACAATCTGTAAACTTAGGCGAAAAATGTAAACAAGAACTATACAATAGCTAAATAAAATTCTCTACTCTACCATAAGCAACAATAATTAATTATCATATACGGTGAATCCTACCACACTCAGATGACAAATCCTGGTCCAGTATCCCACGTGATCTGGTTCATGACTAAGATCGTAACTAACATAACAGCCATACTAAAAAAGAATATCTGACATTTAACACCGAGTTCATGAGTATAATGTTTTTTTTATGACGATACCATTCAAATCTATAATAAAATCCAAGCCTACTGTGTCATAAAAATGAACTCTATAATGCTTTACTAGGTCACTTCTCAGCAATCTACCACTGATATATAACAAATTTAGAGGTA